>PVIU01015895.1:0-45738 GCA_004026605.1 Ondatra zibethicus
ATCCCTGTCCTCAGCACCAGACTCCTGTGCACATCTACTCACACCCTGTTCTGTGTGGTTGGTGCCCTCAGAGCTCTCACTCCATGTCACCTACAGAGCACTAAGCACTCATGATCCACAGAGCAGGCACCGCACAGCAGTGGTCCCGCTGCCCCAGCTCACACTGAGAGCGGGCAGGCAGCAGAGTAAGATGTGAGTCACAGCCTGCAGCACTAGGCTCACAATGCAGCTGCAGCTGTCAGATCACAAGCTCCATGTGCTGTCTCTGTATGTTTCTCTTCTTTGTCACCTGAGAGTACAGACCTTATGCTTGTCACAAATCATTTCTCAAATCTTATTGGAAGGTTTTTACTCTTCTTGAAATGTCACATCTGTCTATGCCATTCAGTTCTGACAACCAAGTACTTAAACTTCAGTGATGTCTGAGAGCCCATGTCTGCAGCTTTATCAGAATGTCCCTCTTCTGCATGTCCCCATCCCTGCTCTTCAAGCTTATGTGTGAACTTTATCTTTTCTTGAGCATCGTTCAGGCACTTACTGATAAATCCTTTAAGTTCATTGGGCTGTCTGTGTCTTCTTTAAACTCTTTGGATTCTTCAATGATGTTTACAATTTTTCCTTTACATTTTTTCCCATGGTTCATCTAGGTACCCTCCAGTGGGAAATGTTTCTATAGTACTAGTGATTGTTGGGGCTGGGCATGCCATCCTGGCCATTCATAATTGTGTTTTTGCTATTTGACTTAGGCATGTGGATTTCTTTCCCTGGTTCTGTGTCTGAAGTATGATTCTTCCCTGCTTCCTGCTGGGATGGTGCAAGAACTGCGTGACCAGAGCTAGACTTGGGTTCAGAGATGGAGTGGTTAGTTTTGGTTCTGAGTAGACTTACTAGGAAGATCCACTGTGAAAGCTGTACTTCTGGAGCTAGATGTGTGCAGATGGGCTTGGGGGAACTCATGAGGAAAATCCAATGGGCGACTCCTGCTCACAGAACTAGACCTGAGAGTGTAGTAATGCCACTTGCAGAATTGTGGGACTCTTCAGGGAAAACCAATGCATGAGCCTGTGTTCATTATTTTAAAGATAATAACAACCCCTCAAGTGGTCCTTTGAGATTTTAATGTTGTAGTTGACACTTTTAAAGTGGTTACCAAGCATCATACATTCAACATCAGCTTCCTTACTTGTTAACCCCAAGAAATAAGATTCACCCCACTTTGCTAAAGAGGAGTCAGAGGCATGAAAAGTTAAGTTGTTGGGGCCTATGGGTGTGTGTGTGTGTGTGTGTGTGTGTGTCTGTGTGTGTGTGTGTCTGTGTGTGATACAGATGTAGTCTGAGTGGCTCCCAAAGTCTAAGGCCTGCCTATGGGCATTAAGAGATTTCCCTTAGCCCATCAACTCCAGCCTGACAGTGAGGAAACCAGCATAGAACCAAACTAGGCCCTCTGAATGTGGGTGACAGCTGTATGGCTGGGGCAGGCAGACTGTGGGGACACTCGCAGTGGGACCAGGATTTATCCCTACTGCTTATCCTGGCTTTTTGGAACCCGTTCTCTTTGGAGGGATACCATGCTCAGACTAGATATAGTAGGGGAGGGCCTTGTCCTGCCTCAAAGCACTGTGCTAGATTTTGTTGACTCCCTGTGGGAAGCCTCACCCTCTCTGAGGAGTGGATGGAGTAAGATAGGAGGAAAGGTGGAGGGAGCAGGAAGAGAGGAGGGAGTGGGAATTGGGACTGATATGCAAAATGAGAAAAGATAGTTTTTTTTAAAAAAATTAATTAATTAAAAAAAAGAGAAATTTCCCTTTAGCAGTGACTGAAGGAAAAACTGAGTATAAGGTCAGAGGCCTAGACCCTGGGACTAGACTACCTGGTTTTGAACTCCTGGCTGTGCCACTAATTACAGACTCAGACCTGTTTTCCCATCCATTGCTGCCTCCTTGTTCTTGCTTGTGAAATGGGGATGTTGACAGCTACATGTAAAGTTGCCGGGGGAGGGGGATTTGACAAATTCTAGAAGAGCTTGGGAGTCTGGCATCCTTTGCTCTGAGTGTTTTCTATGTGGTGCTGTCTTCTGAGCTGTGTATTCTTTAGTTTTATTGTTTGCCATCTGCTAGCAGCTTCAGGATCCTCCTACCAGCAGGAAATGTCCAAATCTCCATGAAAGAGGAAGTAATGGGACTTTGCAAGGGGGGTTCCAGGAAACCGTTCGCACTGGAATTTGATGTGAAGTGGAGCATCTCTTCTTTCAGGAAGGAAAGGCTACAGTAATCACCTTGAAGGCCCCCTGCAGCGGTATTCACCTGGAACAAACATCCAGCTGAAGTACACATCCTCTGAGTTACCAACACGCCAGGTTACTGTCACCTGGCTCAAAAACAACCATAGCCTTCTCCAAACCCAAACCAACGTCTTTTCCAGTGGAGAAGGCTATAATGTGACGAGCAGCGTGCTTGTCCCACTGGAGAGTGATGACATACTATCCTCAGTTCTCTGCCGGGTTGAGCACAAATCGTCAGTGGTTTTCCAGAAGGTCATCACCTTGGACCAGTACCTCCGTGGTAAGACTGTTCTCTTTTTGGATAAGGTAATGCAGAGATAGGCTGTGGGCAGCTCTTGGTGTCAGTTTACTCGTGGAGGAATGGCCTTACTTGGTGGTGACACCAGAAGCAGAATCTGTGAAGTACTTAACGCCATGCTCTGCTCAGACTGACTATTCAGAAGTGGCATTTGCTGTTGTCATAACTACCCGTATTAACTCAGAATCACTTCCTTCATCTGAAAAACAGAATATCTACCCTTTGGGATTTAGTTTAGTATTGCTATTCTATAGAAAGAATACTAGAAGGGCTTGGTGAGCTTCTAAAGTGCAGGGGCTATGTTGTCCTGAGATCATTATGACCTGGATTTGAGTCTGATTTTTCCTTTTTGTTGATCTTCACAGGATGCGCCAGTGCTTGGTAGATCTGTAAAATCAGGGAGATCATGATGTCTCATACCTAGGAATAAATTTAAAGGTTCAAAACTGACCAATAAAAAATTAACTATCTAAAGCCTATTAAGACTTTCAAAATTTACAAAATATTTTCTTCTCATTTTTTTTGTATCTGCACAATAGAATAAATATGCTATCATCATGGAAGCAACCCCATCATTTTACATGGACAAAAATACTAATATTGCCACCTCCAAAAAGCATAGTTCACAACTGATACACCACATCATGGGGTAGGAGTCCTGCCTTACTTAATTGGTCCAGGTATCTTGTACTCCTTGTCTTATTCTTAAAGGCAACAGAGTCAGACACGAAGGCACCCAGTACTGAAAAGCTGATGAGCAAGTGAGTGATCTCTGTCCAACTCTATTTATGTATTCAGGCTGCTTGTGTTATCGGCCTCAGTATGTTTGGATGTCAAATAGGAAAGGGTAGTTCAGGGAGGCCTCATTTTCCTTTAATATTTATTTATTTGTTTGTTTGTTTTATTTCCCAAATGCAATTTCTTCTCCCTCCTCTCCTCCCAGTCTCTCCCCTACCTCCTTCTCTCTTCCCCCATTCCACTCCGATTCCTTTTCTATTCAGAAAAGAGCAGGCCTCCTATGGATAGCGACAAAACATGGTATATCAAGTTGTAGTAAGATTAAGCACCTTGCCTTGTATTAAGGCTGGGCAAAGTGACCCAGTATGAGGAATAGGGTCCCAAAAGAAGATAAGAGTCAGACACCCCCTGCTCCCATTGTTAGGAAAACAAGACCAAGCTACACAATTGTAACATATATGTAGAGTGCCCGTGTCAGTCCATTCAGGCTCTCTGGTTGTCGGTTCAGTGAGAGCCTATGAACCCAGGTTAGTAGATTCTGTGGGTTTCTTTGTGATTCCCTTGACTCTCTGGTGCCTACAATCTTCTCTCCCTCTCTTCAGCAGGAGTCCCTGAACTCATCCTTATGTTTGGCTGTGGGTCTGCATCTGTTTTCACAAGTTGCTGAATGAAGCCTCTCTGATGACTATGGGGCTAGGGACCAATCTATGAGTATAGCAGAATATCCTTGGTCATCATTACATTGGCATTTTCTCCAGTCGTGTTTGGGTCTCTCCTAGGTCTCTGGGCCATCCAGACTCTGGGTCCCAGCACTCCAGGCAGTGTCAGGGGTGGGCTCATTCTCATGGCGTGGGTCTCAGGCTGGACCAGTCATTGGTTGGCTACTCCCACAGTCTCTGTATCACTCATACCCCAGCACATCCTATAGGCCAGACAGACTGTAAGTCAATGGTTATGTAGTTGGCTTGGTGTCACAGTGCCTTCACTGGTAGTCTTGCCTGGTCACAGGAAGTGGCCAGTTCAGGCTACATATCCTCTTTTGCTAGGAATCTTAGTTGGGGTCATTCTTGTAGATTCCTAGGAGTTTCCCTTGTACCAATTTTCTACCAGACCCTGAAATGACCCCCTTTCCAGTCTGTTCTTTCAGTTCCCTCCCCCCCATCCCATCCCACCTGATCCCTCATATCCCTAGCCCCACGTGTCTCTAGTCCACCCATAAAACCTCTTCTATTTCTCAGGGAGGCCTCTTTACCTAAGTATTTCTTACATAATTCCCTGGAGTTAGTATAATTGTGTAAGGAAGAAAAGTCATAGAATGTAGAAATGTTCACAAATGAACTGATTACTTATCAAATTAGCTATCATTTCAACCTTTTCTTACACAGCACATATATGTCCAGCTAGGTTTTCTGTTGTCTTAGGTCTAAAAGCAGGACTTCAGGCCTCAAACCCTGATTTCCTTCAAGTTGCAATACATAGGATTTGTATTATCTACTCTATCTAGACAAAGAGCTGAAATCTGCCTAATTTAGACGTCGGAGAGTTGATTTGGCCTTAGAAAATGTCCTAATTCCAAAATCTCAGAAGCAGAGTAAAAGCAGCTTACACAAAGTCTGGTTGAGTTTGACATCAGTGTAGGGCCCAGAACCTAGACCACCCAGCCTTCAGCTTAGTGTGCTGTTTCTACCGTGATGCTAGAATCAAGACCACCCAGCCTTCAGCTTAGTGTGCTGTTTCTACCGTGATGCTACTTCACATGAAAATTCCTGTAAAGGATCATAATGGGGTTTCCAACCCTGTGCCCATTGTCTGCCGTTGTGAACACATTGTATTGTATGCTGAAAACGCCAAGCAAATCCCTTCTAGAAGCCATCAGATACTAATTTCAGAAGACTTATAGTTTGGTTATCACTATAATATAGCAGTAGACATTCTGTCTCTGAAGTAACCCCAAGATTTGCTACTTGAGACTCTAAAAAAATTAGTTAACTTCTCCAAACTGAAGAGTTCTTTTTTTATGTAAAAATCTTAGTATCTTGGTCTCTAACACCTAGTATCTGTGAATCTCCAAATCTTGGGATTATCAAGTCATAGAGTAGGCCAACTGATTTGTAGTTTGCTAAGGAGTTTGATACATTTTCTATAGCTTAAAATGAAAAGAAGAAATATTGGGATGTATCTTATCAACCCATATTTCCATCCATCTATCCAAACCTGAATTACCACTCTCATCCCAGCATGCATTTCTCCATTCACACACCTGCTAACCAATACCTGAATCTTTATTTCTGGCAGGCACTGGGTTTGGTCCTAGCAAATGACCTCACCCTCAGAGGACTTCCAGTAGATTTCCTGCAGTAATTATTTGCTTTATATGAATTTTTGTCTCAGTTCCTCCTGCAGTGAGAGTGTCCCAGTCTTCCGCTGTCTCCAGTTTGGTGACTGTTACTTGCCATGTGCAGAGATTCTATCCACAGAATGTGTATCTCACCTGGCTAGTGGATTGCCATGTGCTCAAGAGACTGGAGCAGCCTACACCCAAGAGGAATAAGGATGGGTCCTACACTCTGGAAATCTTGCAGTCGATAAACACATCAATGCAGAGGCCTGATCAAGTACTCACTTGCAAGGTAGAACATGAGGCACAGCCTCCCATCCAGGCCAGCATTATATTTTCTACACCGTCTTATATCACGTCCAAAGCTGTTGGGAGCCTAAGTAAGTTCATTTCTTTTCTCTTGTGCATATTGGGGTCACCTTGGTTTGCTCATTGCACTACAGAAGACACTAGAAAGATAAGGAGTTATGAAACTCATTGATGTCTTGTCCAGATTAGGAGTCTGTAGTTTCGTGAATAGGCAGTGGCTTCCTTTAGAGTGACCACCCAGAATGGTTCTCCCATTTCTATTGGGAGAATGTTCTACCAGTTGAACCTCTTTGAAAATGCCCTAGAGAAAGTTTAGCATAGTGCTGATCCATGAGATCATGATGTTTGTCACTAGTGACCATGAGATGTTTGTCACTAAGTCTGATTTAAGGTAGTCTCAGAAGTATGGGGGTAAGTTTGCCTGTACACTATTCTATAATACTTAAGCAGTCATATCTGGGGGCTGCCTTATGTCCACTCTAATAATTAATTAATTAATTAATTCTACTTAGTTATTTCACAAACATATAGCTTCTATTCACAAGTCTACTTACCTGCAATAGGGTATGAATAAGGTTCCTAATTTATAGAATCCTTTTGAGGGCTAGATGTTAATATACAATGTCTATATAATTGATAGATTGTCTGTACTAAATGCCAGCCATTACTATTATTTGAATTGATATAAATTGCTTTCAAATTAATTTCCAATAATTATAATTGTGTAAATTTAGGCAACACAGTCAACCATCTCTCAGAAATCCCATTTCTTCATCTATAAGATGTTACTGATAATACTAATGTCCTACGATTACAACAAAGGTTACATTAAGTGACCACTAGACCATGGAGACAAAGCATTGATTATATTCATGCAGGCACATTGGTGAATGTCAGATATTTAAGCAGTGTTTGTTGGAAAAATTCAAGGTAAACTTCACAGGTCTCCTATTTCTGAGAGCTAACTGTAGAGCAATGAGCCCAAGGATGAAATGAGAATTGGGAAAGACTTAGAACTCCCCGGCTACCAACATCACATAAATAAATCATTTCAACTCACATGACCCCATTTGTTGACCCCTTTGCTCTGTGTATTTTAGGTTCAGAAAAATCTATCCATATTTTTGTGGCTTTCCTCCTATGCTTCAAGTTACTTCTGGTGGTGAGTGTACTAGCTACCTACATGTATAGGCGGTGGAGCCTGTGACTGGTGAGTTTGAAAATGGGCCTTAGTTCTTAGAAAGTGAGGTTGCAGTCATGGCCATGGGTAGTAGAGGATTTCGGAATAAACACACAGAGGTCACAGGCTATGCCTTCAAAGCTTCCCACAAATGATATCTAGCCTCAAGAGGAGATTGTAAATCTCCTCAAATACCATTTGGAATTCTTAGAGGCTCCCCGACTGTGTTCATTGTGTAGTACCCTGGAGTTGGAAAATTTTCTAGGGTGTTCCTTGGGATTCTGGGTGTAAGGGTTGAAGATGTGAAAATGAAATAATAATCAAGACCTAAACTCCAGAGAGTCTGCCCATGCGTTGTTAAATTTTACTATGATGTCAACCAATAAGACACATTGAAAAATGGACATACTAAGTGGAGGAAAAGATGAATGTACATAGGGAAGAGAGGCCAGGACTCAGAAAGAGGTGTAAGATGTACTAAATAGATTCCTTTAATAAGGAATTCAGGAGAGAGAGAGAGAGAGAGAGAGAGAGAGAGAGAGAGAGAGAGAGAGATGGCACACTTAGTGTGCATTCAACAAATAGTAGTGGATTTAATACATGAATGAAAAAAACAAATGAGCAAATGACATTTCCCACTTCCACATGGCCTGTAACAC
The DNA here is from genome assembly GCA_004026605.1 of Ondatra zibethicus. Classification (NCBI taxonomy): domain Eukaryota; kingdom Metazoa; phylum Chordata; class Mammalia; order Rodentia; family Cricetidae; genus Ondatra; species Ondatra zibethicus. The sequence goes on from PVIU01015895.1 coordinate 7,804, forward strand.
ATTGCCTCCTACCCTCTCTAAGGATCTCAAATGGAGAGAAGATGCAAGGACCTGTTGGTGACCCAAGACTCCTGCCCTTCGCTCTTCCACCTTCTCCGTAGGTGCACTCCCTCCGTACGCTGTCAGAGATGGACTTGGGTTACTTAGGGATCCTCCAGCCTTGAGATGCTGAACTTCAGATGAACTCTGCTTCCATCCAAAGGCAATTCGATGACAAGGGGAACAGATGCGCACTGTCTCTGACGGGGCCAACCCTTAGTTTCCCAGTTTTCACTACTGTATATAATTTCCACAAGTGTGGTTTAATTTTAGCAGACACAAAGCTTAAAATTACTAGAATGTTGAAGAAGTATTTTCCTATCTCGAAATGGATAAAACTGATATAAAATATCTCTGGACACATTATACCATTTTGCAAAATATTAACCTTTTGCCGATATCTTCTTCAAGTTTCTTTTAAAAATTGTCATGCCTCTGCTGGTTTTCCTTCTCAATCATGGTTTTCTACCATTATGACATATGCACAGCCTTTAAATATCATAGAGTAATTTTGCTTTCATTTTTCACGTTTATTATATTGCATACAGCATTTTGAAACTTTATTTCATTTTTATACTTAATACACCTCCTGAATTTATTAATGTTGAAACATGCAGCTGTTTTATTCATTTTACAGTACTCTGTGGTCTTCTATTGTAGCAGTATGCCATATTTTATTAATCCATCTCATAATGGACACTGAACCTTTATTCAATGCTCTTGCTATTACAGTTTTGTGGCATTCTTTTCTTAATCTCTGAGCACATGGGAGAATCTTTCTTTTTCCTCAAGCAGGGCACACAAAGGAGCAGTGTAAGTAACATTTATATCTTTTGTTACCTCAAAAATAAATTTTAATTTTGAACCTGTGCTCTCATTTTGTTACACTCATGCATGTGTGCGTGCACACACACACACATTTTCTTCCTGATGTTGCTGGTGGTATATGTATAATAGGTAGCAGAGACCTTTTATTCCCTACAAGATTAGGTGATCCAATATACACTGACCCGGCATATTAAATTTCTATAGTCTGGAGCTGTGTTGATCCACTTTATCCATTAATCTACATGCCTATCTCTGTCAAGACTATGCTGCCTTAGTTAGAATAATCTTACAATTTTCCTTTTTTCTTCTAGGAAATTTGTTCTAATTTTTCTCACTTAAAATTGTTGTGGCTATTTTTTTATTGTTTCTTTGTGACTGCTTTTATATTTTAAGGAAATTATTCATTGTATGAGCATTCTGGAAATGGCGTTAAACATTCTCCTAAAATATCAGCAGAATCAGTGTGGGTTAAATGTTATCATAAAATGTTCTTTTATACCAAAGCCCTCACAACTGAAACTAGGTGACCTCCTAAGTAAACCTAAGCAGGTGCATGAATCAGAGAGAAAGGAATGCTAGTTATTGTGGACACATTTATCTTTTTCCCGACTTCTATTTCTTTTCTTGAGAATCTTAATTATTTTCACCACCCTTAACCTGTGCTTATCCACCCTCTCTTCCACTAACCCCACATGTGGTTTGGATGAGAAATGTCTATCACCTCACCGTATGGGCAGGTGTAGGAGGCGTGGCCTTATTGGAGAAAGTATACCATCACGGGCAGTTTTTGAGAACTTACGCCCCGTGATGCTTCGTTTGCATTCTCTGTTTCTTGCTTGCATTTCAAGATGGGCGCTCTCAGATTCCTGTTCCTGATGTGTGCAGCTTGTGACTGCGCCTTACTGCCATGATGGTTCCAACTATCTGGAACCATGAGCCAAAGTCAACGCTTTCTTATATAAATTTCTTTGTTCATGGTATTTAATCACAAAAACAATCATAAAATTGGTGGGCTGGTTAGTTTTCCATCAACCTGACACAGGAATGGGTCATTTGGGAAGAGATAACCTCAAGTGAGAAAATGCCTCTATCAAAATGCCTCTTGGCCTGTGGTCAAGACTATGGGGGCATTTTATGATTAATGACTGATGGCTGAGCCAAGGGTACTATGAGAGCTACCGCCCTTGAGCAGGTTGTCTTGGGCTGTATAAGAAATGTAGCTGAGCAAGCCCTGGGTAGCAAGCCAGGAAACAGCCTGCCTCCGTGTCCCCTGCTTCACTTCCTACCTTGAGGCCCTGCCCTGGTCTTCCTCAAAGATGGATCTTCGCATGGAATTGTAATCCAAATAAACCCTTTCCTTTTGGTCATGGTGTTTTATCACATCAATAGAAAGTAACCTAGGACAAGTAACAGACAGACATTGGTACCAGAGAGTGGGTGCTGCTGCGAAGAGTCTGACTGTGTACTTTGGAGAATGTGGAAGATTCTAGTGCTTTGGACTAGAAGAAAAATGAATGCTATTAGCAGAGCTTAAAGATATATTATAGTAGGAGCCTCGAGGACAGTGGTGCTGGAAGCAATGCAGTCAGTAGAGGCCTAGCTCAAGAGGTTTCAGATGAGAATGATGTTAGCAGCTAGGCTACAGACTACTCCTAGGGTAATTTGACCAAGAATATGACCACCTTCTGCCCTTGTCTTGAGTGAACTGACTGAAGTTAACTTAAAAAATACTAGACTGGGGCTGAAGAGATAACTCAGCAGTTAAGACATAGGATTCCAGAGAATTCAGGTTTGATTACTTGCACTCACATGGTTGCTTACAACCGTCCGTAACTCCAGTTCCAGAGGCTCTCATAGCCTCATGGTCTCCATGGGCACCAGTCATGCCTGTGATATACAGACATACAATTGGTTAATTTCTTCAATGGAGGAGATTTCAAAACTGTGGGTATTATTGTGGTGTTATTATCTGTATTGTGGTTACTATTGATGATACTTATATGCAGGTCTACAATGAAAAAGTGCAAGTAGGAAAAATTCAAAATGTTCAGTTTTAGAGAGAGCACTGGAAAGCAATGTTACAGCCAAGGCAAGTGCTGAAAAAGAGGCTGTAATTGCAACTGGTAAGTAGCTCCATCAAGGAGAGACCTGCTTTATACTATGTGCTAGCTAGTTTTATGTCAACTTGACACAGGCCTAGAATCATCTGAAAGGTGGGAACCCCAATTGAGAAAATGCTTCCATAAGATCCAGCTGTAAGGCTTTTTTTTCTAATTGGTGATTGATAGGGAAAGGCCCAGCCTATTGTGGGTGGTGCCATCCCTGGACTGTTGGTGCTGGGTTCTATAAGAAAGTAGGCTGAGAAAGTCATGAGGAGCAAGCCCCTCCATGGCCTCTGCATCACTTCTTGTCTCCAGGTTCCCGGCAAGCTTGAGTCCCTGTCCTGACTTCCTTAATGATGGACTACAATGTGGAAGTGTAAGCCAAATGAACTCTTTCCTCCCCAAGTTGCTTTTGGTCATGGTGTTTCATCACAGCAATAGAAACCCTAAGACATACTATATACAAAAACTGTAGGGTTTCCTTAGGGCAAGACCTAAGCTAAGACCCAGCTAACCTTCCAACTTGTGGAAGAGACCTTGAGAAGGTCTCTGCTAGTTTTCCTAGAAAACAACAGAATACAAAAGCTGATGGTGATGTGATTCAAGGGACCAGAGTCCATTTCAAGTTGGCAGCTAAACTTGGCAGGGTCATCCACATGATACTTGTTTCAGAGTCATGAAGACAAGAGTGGGTGGGTCATGAATTTTTCTTTTCAGTTTCAGAGAGCCACTAGATCACACAGTGTGTTTCAGGGAAGTCCCTACATGAAGGCCTTGAGAGTCTGCTGTGGAAGGGCAGCCTGGGTTGCAGTGGAGGCCTGAAGATGCTGGCAATGGCAAAGTCATGAAACATCTGCCAAGAAAACCTGTACACAGGGAGATACATGTGTTAGGATAATCTTTTTGTACATCATGTGAAGATGCATCTCTGTCCTTCCTCACCTGCCTAAAGTACCTTATGATTGGTTTACTAAGGAGCTGAATGACCAATAGCTAGGCAGGAGAGGATAGGCAAGACTTCTTGGGAGAGATAGGAACCCAGGGAAAGAATCAGAGGTGTGGGAAATTCACTAGCCAGATTTAAAGGATGTAGAACATACGTTACTAGGAGAAGTAACAAGTCATGTGGAAGAACATAGATTAATAAAAATGGGTTAATTTAAGTTTTAAGGGTTAATTGGGAACAAGCCTAAGCAAAGACCAAGCTTTAATAATTAATAAAAAAATTTCCATGTCATTATTTGGGAACTGGAAGTCCAAAGAAAGACTATATATGGTGTCAACATGGAGACACAAATATCCAAATATAGGGCCTGTGAGCAGTGGTCCACTACTTGGTGGTAGACTAGGTAGAAATGCCTGCCAAGTGTGGGCCCAGCAACTTCCCAGAGCTGGGGTGGGTAGATATGGCTCCCCTCCAGTGCCCCTGGGTGCAAGGCTCAGCTCTTACAGAAGGGCAAGTAGCAGCTGTAGCCCAGAACCAGTGGAAAAGTCTGCAGGACTGACCCAAGAGGGGGCAGAGCCAGCCACCTGTGCCATATGCTAAGACCTGCAGAAGGAGGCTACAGATGTGCAGAGGTGGCCTTGCCCTTTAAGGCTTAGCTCACGTGCTCAGAGAACAGCTGCAGGTGCATAGAAAGCTAGGTCCAGGCTGAGAAAAGCTCTGAACAAGTAAAGTATGCTTGAAAACGTGCTTAGTTCCTAAAGAAGAAAAAAAATGGCTATAGACAGTCATAAAACATGGTTTGAAAACAATAAAATGAAATTTTTATAGAGATAGTAAAGTAATATAAAATGAATAAGCCACATATATTGGGAAATACCATAAAACAGGATGTATGGACCCTGTATAATACTTTATTAACCTTAAATTTTTAAATGCTAATAAGCAAAAACCAACAGCTGTTGAATTAAACCAACCTATATATTTTAAGGATGTCTTAACTTCAGAATGGAAGTCAGGAAATGGGTTGCATTGGGGGAGAGATTATGTCTTTGTTTCCATAGGAAATGAAAAGCTATGGATTTCTTCAAAATAATAAAGATCAGATTTGACTTCCTGAAAATCTTGTCTGCAGACATGAAGGAAGAAACCAGGAAAACTACAAGACAGGTGTTATATGTGCTGATCCCTCTACATGGGCTTCAACAGGCTCTTATCCAGGCTACAGTTCTTCATCTCCTAGACCTAACTTGCCCCTTCTCCCTCTATGTAACAGAAAAGGAGGGATATACCCTCGGAGTCCTAGGTGATCAGCTGGTCCAGGTCACCCACCACTATCTTCTCCTGCCACAACCTATCCTATCTCTTAACTTACAAAGGCATACAAATTCTACCTCCTTCCTGGGTTCTTTCCCTTCAGGTGGCACTAGTGGAAGATGCCACACTCACTTTCCAATCTTGCACACCCCTCAACATCTCAAATTTTCTCCCTCAACCTAATACCTAATACTGACTATTCCCCATCTCACTCCTGCATTGAAACCCTACGAGAACTACTGTCCCATCCTTCACACATACAGGAGAGTACATTGCTTCAGGCCACCTACACCTGGTACACAGATGGCAGCTCCTTTTTACATGAGGGTGCCGTGCCAGCTCAGCAACTGTAGTTCTCTGAGCGAGAGACGTCAGGATTAACACACAGCACAACTTCAGGTTCTGCAGACAAGCCTTTAGTCCACTTTCTCATACAGTATATTTATCCCTCAGCAGGGGAGGCCGAGCCAGCAAAGGCAGGAAGCTCATCACTGTAGGGGTAAACATCTTTAGAAACATTGCTGAAAACAACAGATTGTTTTTGTTCTTGTTTTCGGAACAACCAACCACAAGAGTGCAAAACAGATCAAGTGGGGGTGCGAAGGCCTGTCCTCAAGGGACCAAACATGAGGGAACTCGTAAAATGGGCTATGCCATAGTGTCAGATACTGGGGTAGTTGAAGCATGGGCACTCCCTGCCCATCCTATGAACTGGCAGGCTAAACTAATAGCTCTCATCTGTGCCTTCCAATTAGCACAAGGGCAATCTCTAAATGTTTATACAGGCTCCAAATATGCCTTTCATATCCTCCTGTCCTACATTGCCATCTGGAAAGAGCACGGGCTTCTTACACAAAAGGAGGATCTATAACTAACTCAGTCCAAATTATGGCCATGCTAAAAGCCTCCCATCTTCCCAAGGCTGTAGGAATTATTCACTGCTGGTCTCATCAGACCAACAGACAGCTCCATCATCTCTAAGGGAAATAACCAGGTTGACCAGGCAGCTAGGGCAGCAGCCTGCCACGGTCCAGACTCACCTCACCCACGGCAGGAGATCCACACACGACAACCCACATCCTCACAGTGACCCCCTGACACTCAGCAAATTCTGCCCTACCTACACCAGCTCCTTCATCCTAATAGCCAGGCTCTGCCTCAGTTTCTCTTCGGCCCACCCCCGAGGACTTACAGTTCCTGAAAACTAGAACTGCCTCTTGTAAAATCTGTCAAAGTCAGATTCCAATTTCAAATATCGTAGCCTCCCTTTCCCTACCCAGAAGGCCAGGGGCTCCCTTTCGGGAACTGACTGGCAGCTTGATTTTACTCACATGGCCACAGTCAGATGAGTTAAATATCTCTTTGTCTTAGTGGATTATGCTCTCAGGTGGGTAGAAGCATTTCGGACCTCTAACAAGAGGGACCAGACTGACTCTGACTTCCTTCTCAGAGAGATTATTTCTTGATTTGGTATTCCTGCCTCTCTCTAGTCTGACGATGGCCTTGAAGTCACCTCTCAGATTTCCCAAATCTTATCTAAAGTTCTCAACATCCCCTGGCATTTTATATTCCATTTCACCCTGAGTCCTCAGAAAAGATAGAATTAACTAACCGCTCCTTAAAAAATATTATTGTGCTGGGCGGTGGGTGCCACTCAGGAGGCAGAGGCAGGTAGAACTCTGTGAGTTCGTGGCCAGCCTGGTCTACAAGAGCTAGTTTCCAGGACAGGCTCCAAAGCTACAGAAAAACCCTGTCTCAAAAAATCATTCATATATATTCTTGTTAAAATGTCACCAGGAACTTCACTTTGACTGGGTAAAACTCTTGCCTCTGGCTCTTTTCAGGCTCTGGGCTCTCTCCAAATGATCCCTTTCCATCTCGTTCTTTGAACTCATGTATGGGTGGCCAGTTCTGACCCCCCAGTCTCTCATCTGAACCCTCACCTCTCCATGATCATCTACTCACCCCATTACTGTATCACCTCTGTTCCCCCCCATGGAACTTTACTGACCACTCCCTACCTCAACCATGTGCCAACCCCTGTCCACCTCCAATCAGCATCAGGGATCAGATCCTTCTCTCTCCTCTGAACTAATGCCCTCCACACCTTTCCCCTAAATGACAGGGCCCCTTTTAGGTAATTCTTGTACCCCCCACGGCTGCTAAGCTTGAGGGCCTTCCTCATTGGATTCACCTATCTCACCTCAAAGCCTTTATTTCCCCACCTCAGGATAATCTCTTCTCATACACAGTGACTCAAACAGGGCCTGTTCCTTAAGTTTCAGAGGACACCAAGATCAACTGCTTTGTGTCCAATAACAGAAGGATGAAGTCTCACCCAACAACTGAAACCCTATATGTTTTCCTTCCTGATCCCCCTCCTCGTTCTCCTATCTCCTCGTTCTACTGAACACACCCTGCTTCATCAATTTCCCTTCTGTGTCTCCAAAGACATATTCAGGTTTCCAATTAACTACTCAGCTGTTGTTACAGGGACCACCATTAGCCACAGAGCCAGAGGTGCAAAGACCACCAGAGATGCCCAGGTGGTAAGGAACAGTAACACTCCAGAGACATTCACACCCCCAGACCCAAAAGGGAGACTCACAAAACAGATTCTAATATAACAAGTTTATTATTGACCGAACCTCAGTAATCAGCCACCTGTGTATCCTGAACGTTAAGATGATATCATGATAATGAAAAAGGAACAGGTGTCTTAAGGTTTGTTTCAGGTAGAAATTTAAAAGTTTAATTGATAAATTCACCCCCCCTCGTGACTGTCCATAACCTTAACCCTAACCAATAAAATTCTTATAAGCTATTAACCCAACTCTAGCAGAATACTAAACACTCCACTCCACCACTATATTATCATAGGTACAAGCTCTGATAATATATGGTCACTTCTTAAGGTGTCTAAAAACTTACCTCTTTTATAAACTTAAAATCCTTACAAGCTCCAGGAAGCCAAATTGGACCCACCAGAAGAGATCAGATCACTCAAAATAAGTATAAATATCACTCAACTTTTCTCTGGTTTCAGGATCCCATTCCCTCACCTTGGGACCCCTGAAGAACCCCTCCTTTCACCTTGGGACCCTCCTCCCTCAATTATCAGGATCTTAGGAAAATTTTCTAAACTTCATTTTCTGTTTCACCAGCATCTTGCCAGGTCCAAGCTGTCAGCCAGATGATTCCACGGAGCTCAGACAATGGGGAAGACACAGCTGCCTCAGGACAAGCCCCCTAGAGATGACTCAGCTTGAAGCCGTTTCAAGATACCTGATGCCCCCATTCCCAAGCACCTGCTACCCTTAACCCCCCACCTTTTATAATAAACAAAGGGATGAAATGTTATCATGGCCATCTCATCCAGGGTCCCACAGTCATCAGCATTCAGGCAAAATGTTTAATCACCCTAGGTGCGAGCATTTCCAGGGTCCCACGGCTTTGTACATGCATCACCAGCATTCAGGCATCTGCCTAGCCACCCTAAGGCCTTACGCCCTATTTAATCTACGCACATGTGCAGCGTGGCCACGTAATCTATATGTATGTGTGGCGTGGTTACATAGCCCCTGTATGCACACACTGAACTACCTTTAAAAAGCAGGCTCACCCGCCCCACACACTCTCTCATCACGTTTCTTTCAGACAGGCTTGTGCACCCCTTCTTTCCTTTTTCTTTATTAATAAAATCTCTTAAAGTGGGTTTTGTTGTATATCTTGTGGTCCATTCTCATGCACGGTAATATCAGGTAGAATATTGACTCTTGAGCCAGGCAGTGGTGGTGCAATCTTTTAATCCCAGCACTCGGGAGGCAGAGACAGGCAGATCTCTGTGAGTTCAAGGTCATCCTAGTCTATAAGATCTAGTTCCAGGACAGGCTCCAAAGCTACAAAGAAACCATGCCTCAAAAACAACAACAACAACAACAACGACAAAGACAAAATAGAATATTGACTCTACCTATAAACTAAAAAGCAACTACCAGTCTCAAACATTTTACATTGGTATTGAGTTTTGCATATTGATACAACCTTAAGGTTATTTTTGTTACAACATACTATACATATGTTTCTACTTTCTTGTTTAAGGTATTGCACCTATGCCACTCATATAAAAAATGTAAAGTTCTAGTCCTTGAAAGCTACTATTACAAACTGTTTAGGAAAAATTAAGAAATGCAGGTTAGTAGTTAGTTACCTATAACAATCAAACTTGCAGTCATGTTAGGTACATTTTCAAGGTTAAACAGAGACATATTTCAGATAGATAGGTGGTCTTTAAATCTACAGAATATGGCATTTAAGATGTTTTACTACCATATGGCTTTTCATGACAGTGAGACACATCTGTTTCTGTCATGATGGCCTGTTCAGGCATTGTTTGTGTATATACATATGACATGTAACCATGCTCTGAGACAACATGCATGTGAACATGTCAGCATGTGACCATTGCATGTGTATGAACATATATGTGCACATTGACATGACCATATAATCATGTGTAGAAATGCACACACATACCAGCATGTGATCATGCTTGGAAAAAGCATATGTGTGAACATGAAAACACACACAGAGATGTGTCTATGCTCAGAAACTTCATGCATGTGAAGTTACTGTTAGAACCAATGCCAGAGTTAGGATTGGAGCTTGGTTCAGGGCTGGTGTTACGATTAGAGTTAAAGCTTAGGTCACAGTTAGAGGAAAGCTTGAGTATGGTTGGCATTATGGTTAAGGTTACAGTTAGGGTTAGAGTTAAACTTTGGATTAGGCTTAGGCTAAGGATTGGCTTATAGTTAGGGTTAGAGTCAGGGTCAGGGTTAGGGCTGTGGTTAAGGCTGAATATAGTGATGCATTTTGAATCACCTTAGGGCTATGTTTAGGGTTATGCTGATTGTTAGATCAGGGTTAGGTTTAGGACTTAGGCTAGGATTAGGGTTAGGAGCCTATAGGGGTCGTATTGTACAGAACCATATTTCTACATTGTATGACAGCCAGAATTTCAGGGCATAACTGGCACCTGCTACACAGAAGGTGGTCACCTAGCCTCTTGAGACAGACTGATGCCATCCTAAAAAAAGAGGTCAGGATATGCTAATGTTGGTCTGCTCCTTCTTTGTAATTTGGGAGGTCACCTGGGAAAGAGGTGCTAATTCAGTCTATGTGACAGAGCAGGCATACAGAGCAGGAAGATTGATAGGAAGACGTGACAAATGGACATAGAAAGTTGTGGACATGACCACAGTCATTCTCCCGGCTACCTAGGAAACAGAATGCTAATGAATATCCCCTTCAGTTTACATTTTAATATAAAAGCTGTTTGGAGAATAAATGCAGGTGAATTTTCAGGATGTGAACTCAGGGTTTCATGAGGGATCCCTAAAAACTCCCACCCGATAAAGTCATGTGAGTTGTGTCTTTATTCCCACACCTCCACTCTAGCTCAATAAATAATTTATAGTTCAGGCTGGTCCTGGACCCTGACAGGATCCAGTTTGGATTAGTGTTATGGTCACTAACATTAGGTTTAGGGTGAAGCTATGGTTACGGTTTGAGTTGTGTTTACAATTAGTGTTTCAAGAAAGGTTTTAGTGTTAAGATTAGGGCAAAGCTTAAAATTCCATTTAGAGGAAGATTTATCCTAGTTAAGGTTGGGGTTATAAGCCAGAATTATGGTTAGCGTCAGCGCTAGTTTCAGTATTACTGTTATGAGTAGGGTTAGGGTTAAATTTAGAGTTTGACTTATGGCTAGGGATGGGATAGGGATAAGACTAGAAGTAGGGTTAGGAGTACACTTAGATTTAACTTAGAGTTAGGGTTATGGTCAGTGTTTGCTTTCATACTCGGTCAGCATTTTGCCTAGGCATAATTTTATGGTTATTCTTGAGGTTAGGTTTAGTTTTAGAGGTAGGATTAGGCTTAGATTTATGACCGCAGTTTGGTTTTGTTTATTATTTAGGCTTAGAGTAATGAATGACCATAACTCTAAACATAAAACTAACATTAGCCACTAGCTTTAATTAAAATCTTATCCCAAGACTTTATCTAAATCAAGCCCAACCTAAACCCTCACTATAGCTTTAACGCCATCACTAACCCAAGATACCACCTGCCTTGCTGTAAGAGAAAACCCATGTGCACAGCTGTACCAGTGCAACTGTATGTGCTGAAGCTCTAGAATTTTGGTGTGCTCTACTGGACTAGCTGTTGTGGGATGTCTTTCTGTATGTTGTCAATATATATTGCTGTCATTGGTTAATAAATAAAGATGCTTTGGCAATGAGAAGTTGTGGATTCCTTCCAGGTTAATATGGTTTGATAAAGTAAAACACTCTGAGAAGTCTCCAATGGGAGTGATAACCCAGGTAATCCAACATACAGAACAGCTTCAAGGCAACCGGCTGAGATAATGCAGCCTCACAGACTATTATGCCAAGATTTAACCATAATTCTAAATTTTCTCAGAATCCCTCAAGAGCACCAATGCCCACCAATCAGCAGGAAGTAGTCTAGAGAACTATGCCTAAATTTCTAAAATATTGTTTATAAATGTTTGTTTTCATTTAAGGGGATGACTATAAATTGTTATTGGTCATAGTCAATCTCTTTCTCAAAGAAGAAAAGGGGATATGATGTAGAAATGATATGAGAAAAGGGTAAATTATTGAATCCACTATTATTCAAAAACAACTGTTAATCTCAAAATATTTTATATTGGTATGGATTTTAGTTTATTGATATAAATTTAAGGCCAATTTTTAAATACTGGGTGTATATTTCTACTCTTGTTGAAGGTATTATGCTTATATAGATCATTTAAAATGTAATATATAATTAAAAATACAGATTCATAGTCATCTATAATAGTCAAACTTATAGCCATATTAGTTAAGATTTTTAGGTATACAAAGATATAGTTCAATAGGTAATCTTCAAACACTTCAAAGACCTATAGAATATGGCATTTAAAATGTTGTAAGAATTTAAACTTTTCTCAATGGTGAGGCATGTCTGCTCCTAACAGCACCAATTTCTTCAAAGAAGATGATGGGCATCAAAGAAACTTGTTTTGGAGTTTGCTTTCAATGTGGCAAGGCTAATTATTTGGTCAAGAAACTGTTCTTGCCTAGACTACTTGACAGTATGCTGTATAAACTGGACATACAGGACCCACTAAGAAAATTACTGTTAAACTTTGCTAAAACAAGGTGGGATGGTCCTTCAGGTTCCTGATTCACAGAAGAAGCTGCCAGACATTCTGCAGGACACAGAGGAAAGTGACTGATGAACTTTGCCAATGTAGGCAGGAAAATCCTTCAAATATTCTGCTTCACTAAAATGTATGCCAGATACTCTAAGCCTTTAGGCTGAAGATGAATGCTCTGATGTTACAGAAAAACTTTGGGTGACTGTCCAGGCAGTGAGGTGTATGTCATTTCTAGAGTTTTGGAAGTTGTTTACAATATATTTCATGTTCTCTCAGGTAATATTATATCCTTCTGGGGTCTTTGATGGAGTTGAAGACTAGATATAGTTTTCCTTAGTTATGATAAAAGATAAATTAGATACAAAGCTTTAGACTTATAAAGATAGGATAAATGATAGAGTATTTTCTTTAATTTTGCCAAATATAAATAGAATAAATATTGTAACTGTAATTTTTGCTTGATAGCTTGCTATCAATTTTGTGATATGTAATTTTACTATGTTAAAATTAAAGCCTTCCTTTTTGATTAGACAGAAAAGGGGAGTCATCAGCTAAGCATTTATAAGTAATATTAAGCCTCTGAGTGATTATTTGGAAATGGCTGCAGGACAGCAAGACAAGGCAAAATAGAGAAAAGCCTCTGTTTACAAGTAGCAAACCCATATGTGCTATTTAGGAATATTTGTGCATTGTTATGTGGTACATGCATATGCTCTCCTGTACTAGTACAATCATGTGTAGTGCTATGCTACATCAGTGAACACTGCAATATCAGAATTGCCCAACTAGTACATAAAGATAGTCTGGAAAGTCTAGCTTCCATGGCCCTGGACAGGTACATTCACACATGCTGCTGCACTGGTACACTTGTGTATAGTGTTATAGTAGCACATCCATGTACACTGTTATATTAGTTGATCCATGTGTGTTATTATACTAGCAAAACATTTTGTGCCGCTGTACTAGGATATCCATGTCCAGTAGGTGTGTCCTGATATACTAGTCCATCCATGTGTACTTCCGTGCCAGTACATCCATTTGCACTGTTCCAAAAGCACATTATTATGAAGTGATGCACTAGTAAATCTGTATGCATTGATATCTATTGCATATTTGTGTGCAGCTATGCTAGTAAACCTGTTCATACTACTGTATTAGTAGATCCAAGTGCAGCTCTGAACTAGTACATCACTGTGAGCTGCAGAACTAGCTAGGCCATGTGTGTGTCTCTTCTAGTAAATCCAGTCTCACTAATGTAGTAATAATATACTCTGCTCTACTATACAGTCATGTTTATGGCTAGACTAGGACATCTATGTAAACTGCTGTGTAGAGGGATTCTAGTAGAATCATGGTATCTAGGGTAAATGTTAGAATGAAATAGCTGATTTGCACTGTATCTAGGTAAACATCAGAATGAATACTTGTTTTCTAGAAGTGCTTTAACCTTGAAGAAATCATTGCAGAAAACAACATTGTTTTCTGTTTTCTACAGAGCTGTTTTTCTGAAGGAGCTTTGTAGCATTTGCATCACTTCTATTACAAAATGGTCCTGGAACACCTGGAATGTCTTGCATTACTGAGTATACAATAAGGACTAAGATAGTGCACAATAAGGACTAAAGTTGCAGAGGTGTGATGTTTTACTTCATGAAACATATAGATTAAATTAGGGGCTTTGGTAAAACTTGTTTTACCCAAAAAACAACTTTGTGTATCAATAAATATGCTTTTTCACAACTGTTCTAGGTTCAGTTCATTGAAGCTGAACATCCGGGCTGTCATAAAGCCTGGGTTACATTCTGGAGTGATCCTCTTCTTTTTTTGTCATCCTACATAGTCAGAACACCAACACTGCTGTAGTAGGATATCCATGTGCACTGTTCTGATATCCTGTACTATATTACTACATATGTGTATTGTTGTAACAGTACTTCTATGTTCACCACCAGAATAGTTCATCAGTGTGCAGGGCTGTACCAGTACACAATATGCATCTCTGTACTACTGTGTTCATTAATGCTGTTGTTCTATACATCCACATGTACCATTGTTCTCCTGCATTCCTGTGTGTAGGTATACTAGCACATCTATGTGCACAGCTGTACTAGGATAAACAAGTACACTGCTATTGTAGTAATCCATCTGTGTTGTTATTCAAGTACATCCATGTGTACTGAATTAGTACATTTATGTGTGCTGTATTATGGTGTGGGAGGTTATTCTGTATTTGTGTTGCTTTCATTGGTGAATAAAGAAATTGCCTTAGCCTTTTGATAGGGCAGAAATCAGGTAGGCAGAGTAGACAGAACAGAACGCTGGGAAGAAGGGCAGTGTGGCAGATGCCATGAAACTCCTGTCTGAGACTGACACTGGTTAGAATCTTTCCTGGTAAGCCACGACCTCGTGGTGAACACAGATTAATAGAAATGGGTTAGATCAAGATGTAAGAGTTGGCCAAGAAGAGGCTAGATATAATGGGCCAGGCAGTAATTTAGTTAATACAATTTCTGTATGGTTATTTCAGGGGTTAAGCTAGCTGGGTGCCAGAAACGCAGCCTGTTCCTCTTACAACAGATTGGCGCTCCAACATGGTATACTGACTCCACGTAAAATCTGAGAGAGCTTCAAAAAGAATACAGAGTTTAACACAGCTTCTTGCTGTTTGCTGGCAGAGTATTGCAGCTCCTTTAAGATTTTCCTGATTCAGCTGTAGTGTGGAGAAAAAAAAAAGCCACACACAGCAGGAAAAAAGCTGCACAGTTTTAAAACGGGGTTTCCTGGGCTGTGCCGCCAGCATGAACTCCAGCTATGAAGAATTTCAATGGCTTTTGTGGGACCGGATGTTTGTGTGCCCATTCGGGATTGGGAAGAAAGTACTCTAAGACCATGCCAATGGCTCAGTGCTCCCTGGCTGGGCAGACAGTGGGATCAGTCTACTAGGATTAGGCAGGTGGGAGAGCATGGAGGATTTTCGCACCCATACACAGAGATGTTTCCAGGCTGCACAGTGCTCTGAGGGGCAGATTTGGCTGTAACTCAGAAAGAAAGAGTTTATGTGCTGCACGCTCATTCTCAGAGGTAAAGTGCTGAGTGTGGCTCTTTCCTGGTGGCCCCAGAGCTAGCAGAAATGGTACATCCACCATTTTGAAATTGGGGAGAGGCGGAGCCAACATCCAGAGCAGCTGCAACCAAGCTGCTTAGCATTTTAAAAGCTCTTCAAGACACTAGAGAATTAAATACAATGCAATAGGACAGATTCAGACATAAAAGACCTCTAAATTGGTCACACTGTTGAATAAAGATACATAGTAAGCTTAAAAGAGAAAAGAAATAAAGAGTATAGACAGTCATGAAATAAAGTTAATGCTTTTGAAAAAAAGGGTAAGGTCTTTAAAGAGACAGAGTACAGATAATCATAGATTAAAGGAAGTAAAAATATAAAATAAGCCACGTAAAAATGGAAAATTCACAGAGTCTGGATTATATGTATTATTGTGTTTTCCTTGAATTTTTTGACTGTGAAGCAGCTAAATACAGAGAGACATTTCATTGTGTGGTCTGCTAAGCCAAACCAGCATATATGTTCTAAAGGTATCATGACTCCCAAATTTGGATCTAAGAATATGTTGTTTTGTAAAAGAGGTTCTTCTTTTGTTTTCACAGAAGATGAGACCCTGTGGATTGCTTCTAGACCAATATGGTATGATAGACCACACCCTCCTGAAAGGCCACCATAAATGCCTTCAGAAAATTACTTTACTCAACTGGTGACTGAGATGAACCTAGCACATAGGATACACCATGAAAGACCTGATTAACAGCGCCCCAACTCAGCACGAAGCAGTTTGCAGAGAAATAACTGCACCCATATTCCCAAATATTGTTTATAAGTCTTGTTTTACAATTAAAGGGGTATATGATATAGATATGAATAATTTGCATTGGTATAAATCTTGATTTATTGATATAAGTTTATGGTCAATTTCATTATATATATGTATTTCTTATCTTGATTAAGGTATTGTGATTGTGTAGTTCATTTAAAAATGTTAATAGATAGTCATCTATAATAGTCAAGTTTGTAGTCATGTTAGTTAGATTTTCTAGATATATATAGATATATTTCAGTTAAACAGGCATTCTTCATATCTTTCAAAGACTACAGAATATGACATTTAATGTTTTAATAACTTAGGGCTTTTCGTGACAATGAGACATGTCTGCTCCTGGCAGCATCAATCTACTTCAAGAGGAAGATGGGCATTGAAGAGGCTCCTTATGGAGTTGGTTAGCCATTTGGGCAAGAAACTGCTCTTGCCTGGACTGCTTCAATGGACATGCAGTACCCACAGAGAGATGACTACTAAACTTGCCTAAAGGTGAGATGGTCCTTGGGTGTTTCTGCTTATGAAAGAGTCTGTGAGACATTCTGCAGGATACAGAAGAAAGTGACTGAACTGTCTTTGAATTTTCCTGCTTCATGGAAATATCTGCTGGATACTATGGGCCTGTAGGCTGAAGATGGATGCCCCAACAGTACAGAAAAACTTTGGGTGACTGTCCAGGCAGTGAGATGTCTCTGTCAATTCTAGAGTTTTGGAAGTTGCTTACAATGCACTTCCTATTTACTTAGGTAATATTATATCCTTCTGGAGTCTTTGATGGAGTTGAAGAATGGATAGTTATAGTTTTCCTTAGTTATGATAAAAGATAAAATAGATATAAATATTGTAACTGTAATTCTTGCTTGATAACTGTTTGTTATATGTAATTTTACTATGTTAAAGTGAAAGTCTTTCTTTTTGTTTAAACAGAAAAGGGGAAATGGTGTAGGAGTTTCTTCTGTATTTGTGTTGCTTTCATTGGTGAATAAAGAAACTTCCTTGGCCTTTTGATAGGGCAGAAATCAGTTAGGCAGAGTATACAGAACGGAATGCTGGGAAGAAGGGCAGTGTGGCAGACACCATGAAACTCCTTTCTGAGACTGATGCTGGTTAGAATCTTTCCCGGTAAGCCATGACCTCATAGTGAACACAGATTAATAGAAATGGGTTAGATCAAGATGTAAGAGTTGGCCAAGAAGAGGCTAGATATAATGGGCCAGGCAGTAATTTAATTAATACAATTTCTGTGTGGTCATTTCAGGGGTTAAGCTAGCCAGGCACCGGAAACACAGCCCGTTTCTCTTACAACAGTATTAGTTCATCCGTGTGTGCTGTATTAGTACATCCATCTGTGCTGTATTAGTTCATCCATGTGTAGTGTATTAACACATCTATGTGTGTTGTATTAGTTCATCCATGTGTGCTGTATTAGTTCATCCATGTGTGCTTCCTTAGTCCATCCATGTGTGTTGTATTAGTTTATCCATGTGTGCTGCCTTAGTACATCCATGTGTGCTGTATTAGTTCATCCACATACTCTGCTTTACTACTACATCTGTGTGCCCTACTGAACTAGTACATCCATGTAAAGTTTGATACTTTTACATCCATTGGTGGCAATGAACTAATACAGCCACATGTGTTCCTGTATTAGTACCGCTATGTTCACTGTTATCTACTGCACCATGTGTCCTGTGTTTGGCAGTACTAGATCATCTATATTTGCTACCATTCTAATAAGTTCAAGTGTGCTGCTGCAGTAGAGCAGCACTGGGCACAGCTGTTCTTTTTGTCTTTATCTGTGATTTTCCTCCTTTTTTGCTTTCTATCATTATTTTCATCCTTTCTTCAACTCTTTCAGTATTTTTTCATTCCTCCTTCCTATATATTCTTCTCCCTTTCACTGTTTCTGTCCTTTTTGCTTTTTTTCAGATTTCCTTTCTTCTTTCTTTTTGTCATTCTTTCCTATTCATTTATTCATTTCTTTTTCTACATTCCTTTCTTTTTCCTTTACTTTCTTTTATCTTTTTCTTTCTTCTTTTTATTCTGTCTTTTTTGTTTTTCATTTCCATCTTTCTTTGCTTTTTACCATATTTCCTTGGTCCTTTCTTTCTAGTCTTACTTCCTTTCTTTCTGAATACCTTTGTTCCTTCATTTGTTTCATCTTTCTTTTGGTCATTTTTCTTTCTATTTTTTTCTTTTGTTTTTGAGATTGCATTTCTCCTTTCAAACCCTCTGTCTTTTTTATATTTCATCATTTCTTTCTTCCTGTCTTTCCTTTCAGAGTTCTTGTCTTTCATTTATTCCTTCCTTCCTTCTTTTATTTTTCCATCATCCTGTCTTCATGGTTCTTTCATTTCTGTCTTCCATTTGTCCTTTCGTTTTTCTTTCTTTGTTGCTTTCTTTCTTTTTGTCTTTTGTTTATTCCATTGTTTTCAATCATTCGTTTTTTTCTTTCATACTTTATTTTTTCTTACTTTTTGTTATGCTTTGCCATTGCTGTCTTGTTTTGTTTCTTTTTTCTTTCTTTTCTACTTTCATTCTGTCTTTCATTTTCCTTTCTGTACTTTTTTTTCTTTGTCCCTTTCCCCTGCCTTTTGTTTCTCTTTGTTCTATTTTTCTCTTGTCTTTCATTCTTTCTGTCTTTCTATCTTCCTTTCATTCTATCAGTTTTCTGGTTTTTTCCTTTCTGGCTTGATGTTTTCCTTTTCTGCCTTTCTTAATTTCCTTTATACCTTTTTTTCTATCTAATTCTTTCTGTTTTCATAATTTCCTTTATACCTTTCTGACTTGTATTTTTTCTATCTTCCATTTCTTCTCATCCCTTTCTTTGGTCGTTCTCTTTTATATCATCTTTTCCTTCTGTCTATTTTTTCTTTCATTTTTCTGTTTTTATTTTTGTCTTTGTTCCATTTTGACTCTCTTTCTTTCTTTTTTACCTATCTTTTTTATTCTTTATTCATTGTTTCCCAAATTCCTTTCTTCATTCCTTTTTCTTCTTTTTTAAAAAGATTTATTTATTTATTATGTATACAACATTCCTTCCATGTACACCTGCACACCAGAAGGGGGCACCAGATCTCATTACAGATGGCTGTGAGCCACCATGTGGTTGCTGGGAATTGAACTCAGGACCTCTGGAAGAACAGTCAGTGCTCTTAACCGCTGAGCCATCTCACCAGCCCTCCTTTTTCTTCTTATCTTTATTTCTCAGTTTTTCTTTTTTGTCTTTTATTCAGTCTTCCTATCTTTCTGTCTTTATTATTTTTGGTAGTTTGTTCTGTCTTCCTTCCTTTCATTCTGTATTTGTATGTCCTTCCTTTTTTTCACTCTATCTTTCATTCTTTCGTGCATTCATCTTACCTAATTTTCCATGTTCTTTCTTCCCTTTTGTCTCTTTCTTTTCTTGTCTTTTGTTTGTTGTTGATATCTTTGTATTTCTCACTCTTTTTATCTTTCTTTCTTGATATTTTTAGCCTTCTTTTTATTCTCTGTCTTTTGTTTTCTTTCCTTGATTCTTATTATATTTTCTTACAATTTTATGCCTTTCTTTTTCTTTCTTTCATTTTTTTCTTTTAGTCTTCTTCAAGATTTTCTTATTTCTTCCTTTATTTTTTCCTCTTTTTTTCTCTTTTCTCCTTTCTTTGGGATTTGGTTTTTTATTTCTTTGTTCCTTTCAACATTTCTTTTTTCTTTTCTTTTTCTGTTTCTGTCTTACTTTTGTCTTTCCTGTCTCTATTTTTACTTTTACTTTCTTCATTTCTGTCTGTCTTCATTTTCATTCTAATTGTCTTTGCCTTTTCCTTTCTTCATTATTTTCTTTCTTTTTTCTGTCTCTTTTGTTATTTCTTTCACCAGTTTTCTTCAATCTGTTACTCTTTGGTTCTTTTTTCTTTCTTTCATATTTTCTATCTTTTATTCATCCATGCTTTTTCTCTTTCTTGCTTTGTTTTACATTTTCTTTTTGGCTGTCTTTCTTTCTATATTTCTTCTGTCTTTAACTTTTTCTATTTTATTTTTCTGTCTTTCATTCTCTGCCCTCCATCCTTTCTATTTCTCATCTCTGTTTACCAGTCCTTATTTATGTATCATTTCTTTATTCCTGTTATCTCTCTTGATTCTGTTCTTTTCCTTTTATCTTTTTCATTTTCTATATTTTTGTATTTTCTTCTTTCTTAGCTTATTTTTATGTTTTTCTTTTTCATTTTTTTCTTTCATCTTTACTTACTTCATTTTTGCTCCTTTCTTTTTGACTTTTTGTTTGTCTGTCTGTCTTTCATTTTTCTCTCCTTCCTTCTTATCTTCCTTCCAAATTTCCTTTTGTAATTTCTGTCTGTCTTCTTTATTTCTGTTTCTTTATTTTCCCTTCCACTTTCATTTTTCTTTCTTCTAGTCATTTTGTCTTTTATAATGTTCCCTTCTAGCCGTTTCTTTCTTTTTCTGTATTTCCATCTTTCCTTTTCCTGTATTTTTGCCTTTTTGCTTCCTTTCTTTTTTCTTTCTTTCATTTCTTCTTTTTTCTTTCTTCCTTTTTTACTTTGTCTCTTTTTGTCTTGCTTTTTCTATTTTCTCTTTTGTGCTTTCTCATTTATTTACTTTTCTCTTTTTGGTTCTTTCTTTCTGCCTCTCTGTTTTAGTTTATTTGTATCTCCTGTTTTTGTTTCTTTCTCTTTCTTCCTTTGTTCTGATTTATTTATTTCCTTTTTTTCTCATTATATAATATCTCTGTTTTTTCTTTCTTTCTATTTTACTTTCTTCCATTTAGCTTTCTTTTTGATTTTTTAATTACTTTCTTCCATTTTTTAAATTTTTTTCTACTTTTCTTTCTTCCTTTTATATTTTTTATTATTTATTGATTTAATTGAGCTATATATTTTTCTCTGCTCCACTCCCTGCCTATCCTTCCCCCATCAACCCTCCCAAAAGTCCCCATGCTCCCAATTGACTCAGAAGATCTTGTCTTTTTCTACTTCCCATGTAGATTATATCTATGTGGGTCTCTCTTACTGTCCTCATTGTTGTCTAAGTTCTCTAGGAATGTGGTTTGTAGGCTGGTTTTCTTTGCTTTATGTTTAAAAACCACCTATGAGTGAGTACATGTGATAATTGTCTTCTGTGTCTGGGTTACCTAACTCAAAATAATGTTTTCTAGCTCCATCCATTTTCCTGAAAAATTCAAGATGTTGTTATTTTTTTCTGCTGTGTAGTACTCCATTGGGTAGATGTACCACATTTTCTTCTCCATTCTTTGGTCGAGGGGCAATTAGGTTGTTTCCAGGTTCTGGCTATGACAAACAAAGCTGCTATGAACATAGTTGAGCACATGTCCTTGTGGCACAATTGAGCATCCTTTGGATATATACCCCAAAGTGGTATTACTGGATCTTGATGAAGGTTGTTTCCTAATTTTCTGAGATATCACCACACTGACATCCAAAGGGGTTGTACTACCTTGCATTCCCACCAGCAATGCAGAAGTGTTCCTTTTTCCCCACAACCTCTCCAGCATAAGTTGTCATCAGTGTTTTTGATCTTGGCCATTCTTACCGTTGTAAGATGGAATCTCAGAGTTTTTTTTTTCTGATTTGCATTTCTCTGATGACTAAGGATGTTGAACATTTCCTTAAGTGTCTTTCATTCATTTTAGATTTTTCTGTTGAAAGTTCTCGGTTTAGATCTATACTCCATTTTTTTATTGGATTATTTGTTCTTTTGATGACCAATTTCTTGAGTTCTTTATATATTTAGAAGATCAGCCCTCTGTTTGATGTGGGGTTGCTGAAGATCTTTTCCCATTCTGTAGGCTGCTATTTTGTCTTGTTGACCATGTCTTTTGCTTTACAGAAGCTTTTCAGTTTTAGGAGGTCCCATTTATTAATTGCTTTTCTCAGTGTCTGTGCTGCTGGGGTTATATTTAGGAAGTGGTTCCCTGTGCCAATGCATTCAAATGTATTTCCCACTTTTTCTTCTATAAGGTTCAGTGTAGCTGGTTTTACGTTGAGGTCTTTGATCCATTTGGACTTGAGTTTTGTGCATGGCAATAGATACGGATCTATTTTCCTTCTTCTACATGTTGATATCCAATTATGCCAGCACTATTTGTTAAATATGCTTTCTTTTTTCCATTTGATATATTTTGCTTCTTTGTCAAAAATCAGGTGTTTGAAGGTGTGTGGATTAATATCCAGGTCTTCTATTCAGTTCCATTGGTCCTCCAGTCTGTTTTTATGCCAATAACAGACTATTTTCAGTACTGTAGTTCTATAGTAGAGTTCGAAGTCAGGTATTGTGATGCCTCCAGAAGTTCTTTTGTTGCACAGGATTGATTTGGCTTTCCTGAATTTTTTGCTTTTCCATATGAAGTCGCGTACTGTTCTTTCAAGGTCTGTGAAGAATTTTGCTGAGATTTTGATGGGCATTGCATTGAATCTGTAGATTACTTTTGGTAAGATTTCCCTTTTCACTATGTTAATTCTACCTACCCAAGAACATGGGAGATCTTTCCATTTTCTGGTGTCTTCTTTAATTTCTTTCTTCAAAGATTTAAAGTTCTTGTCATGCGTGTCTTTCATTTGTGTGCTTAGAGTTACTCCAAGATATTTTATGCTATTTGAGGCTATTGTGAAGGGTGATACTTCTCTGATTTCTTTCTCAGCCCATTTATCATCTGTGTAAAGGAGGGCTACTGATTTTTTTTTGAGTAAATCTTGTATCCTGCTGCATTACTGAAAGTGTTTATGTGTTTTAGAAGTTCCTTGGTGGAATTTTTGGGGTCATTTATATAAACTATCATATCATCAGCAAATAGTGAGAGTCTGACTTCTTTTATGATTTGTATCTCTTGATCTCCTTTTGGTGTCTTACTTTTCTTGCTAGGACCTCAAGAACTATATTTAATAGATATGGAGAGAGTAGACAACCTTGTCTTGTTTCTGATTTCAGTGGGATAGCTCTGAGTTTCTCTCCATTTAGTTTGATGTTGGCTGTTGTCTTGCTGTATATTGCCTTTATTATGTTTCGGTATGTTCCTTGTATCCCTGCTCTCTTCAAGACCTTTATCATGAAGGGATGTAATATTTTGTCAAAAGCTTTTTCAGCATAATGAGATGATCATGTGGCTTTTATTTTTCAGTTTGTTTATATGGTGGATTACTTGACAGATTTTTTTTTTCTTGACAGATTTTTATATGTTGAACCATCCCTGCATCTCTGAGGTGAAGCTGGCTTGCTCATGGTGGATGATTTTTCTGATATGTTCTTAGATTTGATTTGCCAGTATTTTATTGAGTATTTTTGCATCAATATTTATGAGTGAGATTGGTCTGTAATTCCTTTCTTGGTAATGTCTTTATGTGGTTTAGGTATCAGGGTAGTTGTAGCCTCATAAAAAGAGTTTGGCAATGTTCCTTCTGTTTCTACTGTGTGGAACAATTTGAGAAGTATTGGTATTAGTTCTTTGAAAATCTTGTAGAATTCTGAGCTGAAACCATTTGATCCTGGGCTTTTTTTTTTTTGTGAGTGATATTTATCCAGAAAGTTGTCCATTTCCTTTACATTGTCCAATTTTGTGGAGTACAGGTTTTCGAAATATGACCTGATGATGCTCTGTATTTCCTCTGTGTCTGTTGTTATGTCCCCCTTTTCATATATGATTTTGTTAATTTGGATATTCTCTCTGCCTTTTGGTTAGTTTGTATAAAGGCTTGTCTATTTCGTTGATTTTCTTCAAGAACCAACTCTTTGTCTCATTGATTATTCGTATTGTTTTCTTTATTTCTATTTTGTTGTTTTTAGCTCTCAATTTGATTATTTCCTACCATATAGTCCTCCTGGGTGAGTTTGCTTTTTTTTTTTTAAAGTTTTCAAATGTTCTGTTAATTCAATAGTGTGTTATTTTTCTAACTTCTTTATGTAGGTATTTAGTACCATGAAATTTCCTCTTAACACTGCTTTCATTGTGTCCCATAAATTTAGGTGTGTTGTGTGGTCATTTTCATTGAATTTTAGGAAATCTTTAATTTCTTCCTTTATTTCTTTCTTGACCCTTTGATGATTCAGGTGTGCATTGCTTAATATCCATGTGTTTGTGGGTTTTCTAGAATTTGTGTTGCTGTTGACTTCTAATTTTAAGCCATGGTGATCCAATAAGACACATGGGGTTATTCCAGTTCTTTGTATCTGTTGAGGTTTGTTTTATTTCCTAGTATGTGGTCAGTTTTTGAGAAGGTTCCATCACGTTTGGATGGACTGTTTTATAGATATCTGTTAAGTCCATTTGAGTCATAATATCTATTAGATCCCTTATTTCTGCTTTCTGTCAGACAGCTGTGTCCAGTGGTAAGAGTGGAGTGTTGAAGTCTCCCTCTATTAGTGTGTGGCATTTAATGTTTGATTTAAGCTTTAGAAGTATTTCTCTTATATGGGAGGGTGCCCTTGTAGTCGGGGCATAGATGTTCAGTATTGAGATTTCCTCTTGATGGATTTTTCCTGTGAGTAATATGAAATGTCCTTCTTTGTCTCTTTTGATTGATTTTAGTTTGAAGACTATTTTGTTAGATATTATAATAGCTACACCAGCTTGTTTCTTAGGTCCATTTGATTGGAATTTTTTTTCCCAACCCTTTACTCTGAGGCAATACCTATCTTTAAGGTTGAGGTGTGTTTCTTGTATGCAGCAGAAGGATGGATTCTGTTTTTTTTCCCAATCTGTTAGCCTGTGTCTTTTATAGGTGATTTGAGTCCATTTATATTAAAAGATATTAATGACCATATATAGTGATTGCTATCTCCTGTTATTTTAGTTTTTGTTGGTGGTGATGTTATTTTGTGTGTTTTCCCCTTCTTTGGGATTTGCTACTATGAGATTATCTATTGTCTGTGTTTTTGTTGATGTGGCCAGTTTCCTTAGGTTGGAGTTTTCCTTCTAGTACTTTGTGTAGTGGTGGGTTTGTGGCTAGGTATTGGTTAAATCTGGTTCTGTCATGGAATATCTTGTTTTGTTCTTCTATGGTGATTGAAAATTTTGCTGGGTATAATAGTCTGGCTGGCAACCGTGGTCTCCTAATATCTGCATAACACTTGACCAGGACCTTCTGGCTTTCGTTATTTCCAATAAGAAGTCAGGTGTAATTCTGATAGGTCTGCCTTTATATGTTACTTGGCCTTTTTCTTTTGATCTCTATGTTTAGTGGTTTGATTATTATGTGGCAAGTGGATTTTTTTTTGATCCAGTCTATTTGGTGTTCTGTAAGCTTCTTGTATCTTCATAGGCATATCTTTCTTTAGGTTGGGAAAGTTTTCTTTTATGATTTTGTTAAGTATATTTTCTGTGCTTTTGAGTTGGACTTCTTCTATACCTATTATTCTTAGGTTTGGTCTTTTCATGTTATCCCATATTTCCTGGCTATTTTGTATTAAGCTTTTGTCAGATTTAATGTTTTCTTTGACCAATGAGTCTCTTTCCTCTATTGTATTTTCAGTGCTTGAGATTATCTCTTCCATCTCTTTTATTCCGCTGTTTATGCTTGCATTTGTGGTTCTTGATCATTTTCTCATGTTTTCTGTTTCTATAATTCCCTCAGCTTATGTTTTCTTTATTGTCTCTATTTCAGTTTTCAAGTCTTGAATAGTTTCTTTCATATGTTTGATTGCTTTTTCTTGGTTTTCTTTAAGGGATTTCTTGATGTCTTCCAATTTTTGATTGTCTTTTCCTCCATTTCTTTGAGGGACTTTTTCACTTCCTCTTTGAGGGCCTCAAACATTCTTTTAAAGTTATTTTTAGGTCATTTTCTTCTGTTTCATCTATATTTAGTTGTTCAAATCTTGCTGCTGTAGGGCCACTAGTTTTTCCTGGTGTCGTGTTGCTCTTTGTGGTGTTGCATCTGATCATACCTTGTCTATCCATCTTTTCTCTGATTAGGGTAATTGTGACTGTCTGTGATTCTGGTGATCAATCTTCCAGGTGCCAGTGGATCCAAGGCTTAGATGGTTGTTGCTCCTTGTGGTACAGTCAGGGCCAAGGTTTCAGTCACCCTGTGGTTACTCTGTGTTCCTGAAGGTCACTCAGCACTCACAAGGTTTCCTCTACAATACTATACAGGCTTGCTCCCATGGAGATTGCATGCTTGGGGGCTCTTTATACTGAGGTTGCTGCCTTAGGACTGTTCTGGTAGAATTCCTGGCTCAGGCCTACTCCCTCAAAGGTCCCAGACTCGCACCCAGACTTGCAACGGTCTCTGAGTCCTGTCCAGTCCCTTGGAGGTCCCAGACTTATTCCCGGACCTGCAGAGGTCTCTGGATCTGTCCTATCCCCTCAGTGGTCCCAGAATCACACCTGGACCCGCAGAGGTCTCTGGTTCCTGCTTACCCCCTAGGATGTCCCAGATTTGCATCTGGACCACAGAGGTCTCTGGTTCCAGCCACCCCCTCAGCGTTTGCTCCCTTGTACCTGCATCTGTGGAGTTTGCTGTCTCAGGCCTGTTCTGGCCTAGGTTGCTAGCTCAGACCTGTTTTCATAAATGTCCCTGGTCTGGGCCTGTTTGCTCCCACAGAGGTACCTGACTTGGATCTGGTCCTGCAAAGGTCTCTGGCTCTGGTCTACTCCCTTGGAGGTTCCAGATTTATGCCTAGACCCACAGATCTCTGATTCTGGCCTTCTCCCTCTGTGTGTAACATGAGGGCCGGCTTGTTGGGGTTTCTGTCCTGCCCAGTTCCCACAGCCAGCAAGTCCCAAAGAAAAATCACACAGAGGTCTCCAGATAATTACAAACTGATTGGCCCATTAGCTCAGGCTTCTTACTAGCTCTTCTAACTTAAATTAACCCATTATCCTTATCTATGTTAGCCACATGGCTTGGTACCTTTTTCAGCCAGGCAGATCACATCCTGCTTCTTCAGTGGTCTGGGCAGGAGTTCCAAGAGACCTTCTTGCTTCCCAGAATTCCCAAATTCTCCTTGCTCCACCTCTACTTCCTGTCTGGTTGTCCCACCTATACATCCCGGCTAATGGCCAATCAGCATTTATTTAAATCATGATTGACAGAATACAGACAATTGGGTGTGGTGGTACACACCTTTAATCCCAACACTTGGGAGTCAGAGGTAGATTGACCTCTGTGACTTCAAGGTGTACTATCACACACCTTTAATCCCAAAGCTTGGGAGGCAGAGACAGGCAGATCTCTGTGAGTTCAAGGATAGCCTGGTCTACAGAGGGAGTTCCAGAACAAAGATACACAGAGAACCTGTCTCAAAAAGCCAAAAGTTAAAAATTAAAAATAAAAGAAATAGAGTTTAAAAGAAAGCCACATAAAGATGGAAAACACACAGAGAATCTTGATACTGTATGTTATTATGCTCTCTTTGAATTGTTTGAATGCTGAGGAAGGAGCAACAGCTGCTAAAAGATATTTACTTATGAATGCTGCTGAATTAACCCAAGATAGGTATTTTGAAAATACCTTGACTTCAAAATTGAAGTCAAAAGGTATGTTAGTTTGGAGAAGAGGATTTGCTTTTATTTCCACAGGAAATGAGAGGCTGTGGATTCATTCTGAGTTAAGAAAACTCAGGTTTGATCAAGGAAGACCACCTGAGAAATCTCCGGTAGGAACAGATGACCCAGATGACTGAGTTCTACATCCAGAACAGATTCAAACTGCTGCCTGAGATGATCAAGCCTCACAGGATACTCCAATCAGGACTTGATCATAACTCTAAATTTTCTTTAGGTCCCCAAAAGATTATCAATGCCCCCCAAACAGCTGGAAGTAGCCTGGAATACTACGCCCACATTCCCAAAAAATGGACCTTGAATATTTTTCTTTGTTTAAAAAAAAAAAAAGAGGGGGATGTGGTGCGGAGAATTGTCTGTATTCTGTCAATCATGATTTAAATAAATGCTGATTGGCCATTAGCCAGGCAGGAAGTATAGGCAGGAAAACCAGACAGGAAGTAGAGGTGGAGCAATAAGAACAGGAGTATTCTGGGAAGAAGGAAGCTCCCCTGCACTCCTGCCCAGACCACCGAAGAAGCAGGATGTGATCTGCCCTGCTGAGAAAGATACTGAGCCATGTGGCTAACATAGATAAGGGTAATGGGTTAATATAAGCTATAAGAACTAATAAGAAGCCTGAGCTAATGGGCCAATCAGTTTATCATTAATATAGACTCTCTGTGTGATTTTCTTTGGGACCTAATGACTGTGGGACCTGGTGGGAGGACAGAAACCAACCAGGCCCCACACACTACATCTGTGGTCCCAGACCCACACCCAGACCCACAGAGGTCTCTCCTTTCTTCCTTTTTTTACTTTCTTGTTATCTTTGATTTCTTTTTTTCTTTGTCTCTGTCATTTATTCATTTCTTTCTCTGTTCTTTGCTTTCAGTCTTTTGTTTTTTCATTTATTTTTACTTTCTGACTTTATTTTTCTCCTTTCTTTTGTTATTTCTTTGTTTCTTTCTGTCTTCCTTCATTTCTCTCTGTTTTTATTTCTCTCTTTATTCTTTCCTTTTATCCTTTACTTCCTTTCTTTCTCTATTATTTTTTCTTTATCATTTAATTCCTTGGTTTTTTCTTCCTTTTTTCTCCTCCTTTTTCCTTCTGTATCTTTCTTTCTTTCTTCTCCTTTCTGTCACCTTTCTTTCTGTCATTGTTTTTCTTTGTCTTTATTTCAATCTTTCTTTCCTTCTTTATTCCTTTTCTCTTTCTGTCTTTCTTTCAACTTCTCCTTTCTTTTTCTTCTATTCTTTATCTTTTCTCTTTTCTTTTATTGCTTTTTTATTTACATTTTATTTTCTTTCATATTCTGTTCTATCATTCCTTTTATTCCTTTTTCTTTCTTTCTTCATATTTGTTTCTTCCTTTTTATTTTCTCTTTTTCTTTATCTTGCTTTCTTTTGCTCTTTTTCTTTTTCTATCTCCTCTATTCTGTCTTTCCTCCTTTGTTTCTCCATTTCTGTGTCTTTATGCTTTTATTTCTGTTTTTATTTCTTTATTCTTTGTCTTTCTGTCTGTCTCTGTTTCTTCTTTCTGTCTTTTACTCATTCTTTTTTCTTTCTTTCTTATATGCCTTTTTTCTTTCGCTGCCTTAATTTTGTCCTTTATATTCTGTCTTCATTTCTTTCTTTTTTCTCTCTTCCTTTTTTATTTTTGCTTCCCCATTTCCCTTTTTCTGTGTTTCTCTCTTTTCAGTTTTTCTTTCCTTTCTTCTTTCTTTTCATTTTTTGTCAACCTGTCTTTGTCTTTCTTAATTTTTGTTGTCTTTATTTCAGTATATCTTTTTTCTTCCTTGTCTCATTTCTTCTTTTGTTTTTTTCTGTTTTGTCTTCCCAC
Source organism: Ondatra zibethicus (assembly GCA_004026605.1). Taxonomy (NCBI): domain Eukaryota; kingdom Metazoa; phylum Chordata; class Mammalia; order Rodentia; family Cricetidae; genus Ondatra; species Ondatra zibethicus. The sequence goes on from PVIU01015895.1 coordinate 37,475, forward strand.
TTTCCTTTATTTCTGTCAATTTTCTTTTTTCTGTTTGCTGTTTACTAGACTAGTCATGAAAGCTGCTCTACTATTACATCTGTGTGCACTGCTATACTAATTCATCCAAGTGTACCACTTTCCTACTACCTTTGTATTTGCAGTAGTACTACATCCATGCACACTTGTCTAGAAGCATCTTTGTGCACTTCTGTAGTACTACATCCTTGTATACCATTCTTTTAGTATAATATATGCATCTGCATGTTGTAAGAGTATATACATAGATACTGTGTTACTTGAACAATCATGTGCAGTACCAGCTCAACCATGGGCAGTGCTATATTAGTAATACATATTCTCTTATACTGATGTAGAAGTGCTGTACTTGTCATGACCTATAAGCATCTATGTTACACAGATGAATAGCTTATGGCTAAATCTCATGATCAGTCAGCATCTGTATCATTTTCTGCCTATTGTTCCTAATGTATTAGCATCTTTGTGCACACTGAAACTCATGATTTATAAGCATCTGTGTTATAATCTGTCTATAACTTAGCTCCACTTGTTAAAGGATCTGTGTTAAACTCTTCCTGCATCATCTGGTATATACATATACATACATACATACATACATACATACATAAATATATATTCACTTTCACTCTGCGATCACACACAATTTAATGTATATACATGGCATGTTATAGCTTAGCTTGTTCTTTGTCCTTATTTACTTACTGAGCAATAATTAAGACTTTAAATGACTTGGAGACTGATCCCCATTGGCACCTGAACTCCATAATCATTCAAAAATTATTCTCCGACCTTCCCTCTGATCATTCTCCTACTTTATCTCCTTGACTGCATTAGTCTTTCTACAATCCCTCCTCAATTCACAAGTTCAGAAAAGATAGGAAAATCTTTTTAAGTTTGTAGAGGTTTGAATGAGAACATCTCCATAGGTTCATATATTTGAATGTTTGGTCCCCAGTTAGTAGTAGAACTGTTTGGGAAGGCTAAAGGTGTGACCTTGTTGGTGTGGACTTGTTAGAGGTGTGTCACCAGGAGTAGTCTTTGAGATTCCAAAAGCACACAGCAGTTCAGTCACACTTTCTCCATCTGCTATCTGTAGATTGGGATGTAAGCTTTCAGCTACTGCTCAAGAACATGCTTACCTGCCTGCCTTCATGCTCCCTGCCATGATGATCATGGACTAACCCTCTGAAACAGTAAGCAAGCTCTGAGTTAAATGTTTTCTTCTATAGTCTGTCATGGTCATGATGTCTCTTTCACAACAATAGAACAGTAAACAAAAGGCAGAAGTTGATACCAGAGACTGTTATCATAAGAGATATCACGCCGGGCGGTGGTGGCGCACGCCTTTAATCCCAGCACACTCAGGAGGCAGAGGCAGGCGGATCACTGTAAGTTCGAGACCAGCCTGGTCTACAAGAGCTAGTTCCAGGACAGGCTCCAAAGCCACAGAGAAACCCTGTCTCGAAAAACCAAAAAAAAAAAAATAAGAGTTATCAGTAAAGTGGTTAATATTCCATAAATTGCAAAACACCTTAAAGCATTCACTAGTATAAGCAGGACAATTATCAGTTTTCAGTGTAATAGAAGTCCCGGAAAGGAGAAGGTGAATAATAAATGATTAGTGGCATCCAAGGTTGTTTCACCCCTGAGAACAGAAGCAATAATCATATTTTTAAAAGATGTATCAATCATTACAATAACATATTCTAAACATGCAAATTCTGAGATACATGTAACATCTGTTTGCCAAATGGCATTAGATTTTAACCCTCAAAGATTCATTATGCCAGCAGAGGGCAGTGGTGTGAAGGAAGAACAAGATGAAGTCCATGAGATTTCTTTTTTAGTTGTCTGAAACGAAAGTACTAAGAAGCTAGAGGAGGCTGCTGCATCCACTTAAGCATTAGTGGATGCTAATGGATTAAATAAGCTTAAATATGAGATGCTGGCAGATTACATGAGCACAAATATGAGCTATAAAAGAAAATTGAGTTTGTTGTCATATAGATGTCTGAAGGGAGAGAAATAATTGTGAAATAATATTAGTAGTGGGTTTAGGTTCAAGTCTTGCAATTTCTAAAAGAAACAGTATGAACACAATGTGCAGAGTTAGTTACACTATTCAATGGCTGAGAAACATCTGATAACAGCTGATTGATGTCAGTCAGTCTGGACTGCTGAGCTGTACAACCAAGGATGGCTAATCTTTATTTGTGGAGAATATGGAATCTGTATATAAAAATAAGTTCCTTGTCTTTTTGAAGAGCCATCTGTAAAAGCATTAAAAATGACCTCTATAGGATTTTTAGATGTAATTTTAGATAATACTCAGGGGGTATCTTCAAAAAATATTAAAAGGGGATCTTTAGGATAGTTGATTATCTATACATCCCAAGTAGCATGATACTACTATCTGTCGATTATTATTAGTGCAGAACAAATAATCAACCTGCATTTAGTGGCATAATGACTTCTGCCAGTTCTTTACCAGAAAATTGTTTAAGATATGTCTTTCCCATCATTATCAAGTCTATACATTCTTGTAAATAAGGAGTTACAGATTGTTGGAGAATTATGACATTTATAAATTTCTATAATACCATTACCTTGTTGGTCTATAATTCCAGGAGGTAATTACGAGGAAGGATGGACAAGTCATTGAGAAGAAAGTAAGGGATTAATTCTATGAGCTACTAAAGTGATATTTTATTTGTATTTTTAGAAATAAAGCTTGCCTGAAGAGCAGAATGCAAACCTAAGCCACTAGAGGCCAGGGATGGTGACACACACCTTTAATCCCAGGACATGGGAGATAGAGGCAGATTGATCTCTGTGAGTTCAAGGCTACCCTGGGCTACATAAAGTAGATCAAGAAACAGATCCAGATGGTGGCTCATACTTTTAATCCCAGTGTTTGGGTGTAACATGAGGAACGGGCTGCTTGTTGGGGTTTCTGTACCGCCCGGTCCCCCAGCCGTTTAGTCCCAGAGAAAATCACACAGAGAGTCTACATTAGGTTATAAACTGAATGGCCCATTAGCTCAGTCTTTGTATTAGCTCTTATAACATATATTAACCCATTATCCTTATCTATGTTAGCCACATGGCTCAGTACCTTTTTCAGCGGGGCAGGTCACATCCTGCCTCTTCCATGGTCTGGGCAGGACTGGGAGGAATGGGCTTCCTTCTTCCCAGAATTCTCCTGTTCTCATTGCCCCACCTCTACTTCCTGTCTGGTTTTCCCGCCTATACTTCCTGCCTGGCTACCGACCAATCAGTGTTTATTTAAAACATAATTAACAGATATAGAATTGTTCTCCTGCACCATTTGGGAGTCACACAGCTTTAATCCCAGCACTAGGGATGTGGAGACAGGAGTGATATGGCTGGGCGAAGAGAAGAATATAAATGGGAAGACTCAGGAAGTCACTGGAGTGTAGAGTCTGAAGTTTGGTGGAGACACAGTGCAGTCTAGGCAGTCTGAGGATCGCCCCTTCCGTCTGAGCAGTGGTAGAGGTAAAAGGTCTCTCTAGTGGCTTACTGCTCTGCTTCTCTGATGTTCAGCTTTAACCCCTATATCTGACTCTGGGCTTTTATTATTTGTGCTACAAGCTACCACTTTAGCAGCAACATTAGTTAATAAGCGAATAACTCACTCTGCTTCAGGTGTTATGTTTCTCATCAAGTACAACTGACAGTCTCTGGAAAGTAACATAAAGAACACAGCCAAATCTTTAGTAGTGATAGGCAGATAAGGACGTGCCACACTGACACAGCCCAAAAAGTTTTGTAAGTAACTGAGGGAATATTGTTTGGGAAGTTCTAAGCAGAGGATAATGGAGAACTTATTGTTACATAATAACACCCTAAATAATTGTAAAGTGATCACTTTTGTATTTTATCCAGAGCTGGGTTTTAATTTTGCTCTCAGTTTATTTAACACTAAAGTTAAGCACTAATTCAAGTATTGATTAGATGAGCAGGAGAGCAGAATATCATCCATATAGTGAATGACCAATACGTTGGAAAATTCAACCAGCACTGGCTTTAGTGCTTAATGTACATAGTATTGACACATAGTGGGGCTATTTTTCATTCCTGTGTTAAAGTTTTCCATTGATATCAGGTCACTGGCTGTTGATTATTTAAAGTAGGAAGAAAGAATGTAAAACATTTCTTATCATCAGGATGTAAAAGAATAGAGAAAAATCCATCTTTTAAGTCAAGTACAATAATGCAATACCTTTGAGAAATCATATAGGAACAAAGAGTCCCTGAAGAAGGGCTTCCGTTGTTTTCATAGTAGAATTTATGCTCCTGAGATCAAATAACAGTGAAAAATTATGCCTTTTTATGAATTACAAAACAGAGAAATTCCAAGGACTGACTGAAATTCCTGTACTAGAAGTTGGGCCTGTTTTAATTTTTCCCTGTGAAGGGGCCTCAGCATTCCTTAGTCTAGTGTTTTTCCTGGGCAGAGGCAAAGAGTCTCTCTCTTGTGGGGGCTTGGACTCAGCAGGCAGACACATGTGCAGGACTGGGATGGCCTCAGGGTCCCTCGTGCTGAGATGTGTCCAGAGCTTCTTCCTCTTTATGGTCTTCCTGGAGAATATCCAAGTCGTACATTACTGCAGTCCAGATAGCGAAATAATGGAAAGAGAACTTTGTCCCCCTTTTCATGAATTCTTTTTTTACATTAGTTCCTATGCCTCTCCAATTTTTAACATCAATGGTTCTTTGTTCAGGAAATCAAGGGTTGAATCTTATAGCCAACGTACAATGTTGCAGAGTAGTGAGCTGAATATTTTTCTCCCCTGGATCTTAACAGACAGCTCAATAATTGTCTAAAATGCTTCACCTTCGAGGACCAAATAGAACCCATGCTTATTTCACCCTCTCACTTACAGTCAAAATTCCTTGGGTGAGAAGACTGAATTCCAACCCTCCACTTCTATTTATGGAAAAAAATTTAACCTTCTTCAAGGGTCAAGCCCCACACATTAGGTACCATTTTCAGGGGTCTCTGTGACCTCCAGGGCCTTCAGAGTGACAATCCATGGGAGACAAGAAGGCAGTCTGGGTCAGCATGACTCAGTAGTAGGTGTTGGTTCAAACTCCTGGAGTCCAACTCTGAGTAGTTTATTTTCTAGGCATATTTAAGCACAGCACAATTTGGTGAAAATTTATTCTGGTGATAACTAACTCAATCCTGCATTTACAACCAAGTGTACATTAATTTTTTTGAGGAACAAAGAAAGCTAAATACAAATAGGATATGAAACTATAAAGTACATAAAGATAGTTTCTATAGATTGACTGAGAAATGCATATTTATGATAAAGGTCTTGGGGAGGATCTGGTACCAGAAAAGTCCTAGTCACACAGATAGCAGGTATAGCATTCCTTCCCTCGAAAGAACAACCCTGTGTGTTTAACATTCCAGGCCCACTCAGTACTTATCTCTGAGTACAAAGACCTCTGTGAAGCCTACAGGGACACGTATCAAGTAAAATGTCACAGCCCAGAAGAATCAGCTTCCTGGCTTAGGCTTCAGACAAGGTTCAAAGGGAAAGTCCACAGCTACAAGGCACTCACACCTATTCTGATGGCTTCTTTCTTTATTTTCTCATGATGCTCCTCTCATGACGTCCCTCTTCCTTTGTTCTCCACAGCTTATATACCCAACAAAATCTTTCAGGCAATACAGGAGTCACATTTGAAGGTCACATTCCATTTCTTAAGTAAATGACAAAACAAAGTCACCTGACAGCTCACATGCAATAAATCTAAATAACTTGTCACAGAGCAAGGAAGGAGCATTTTCCCAGTCAACTCCCTAATTGGTGGGCTGTAATTTGCAGCTGCAAAAAAAAAAAATCAGTCATTTTGCTATCTACCTATCTAGAGAGGTAGTCTTATAAAGGATTTTAAGGAAGTTATAAACCTAAGCTATTGTGGAGTCTAAGAGAATAAGGAAATGATGTACTATAACCTATACTTTTGAGTGTATAAATATTTTGTGATCAGGAGTCATAAAAAAACTGGGTTTTCTAGGACCCAAGAGTGTTATATTGTCTCAGACAAAAGACAGTCAGGATGTCATAAATCCACTAGTACATTCCTAAGCTACCATAAATCTTGTAGAAACAGTTCAGTGGGTACTTTCTGAGCCATGGTGACACTAAAAGCATTTTAAATCTTAAAATGTAATATCTGTCCTATATGTAAATTTAGACCATATAAAAGGAAAGTTGTAACTCTTTCTCAGGACTATGATTTTTTTTACAGCTCTGACAACAAGAACTTCTCTCTCCATGGTGTTTCTGAGCAAAAGTTGTAATTAATTATTGTCCTGGGTTATCAGTCAGACCTAGCAAAAACCAACATGTGCAGCAATTAGGTTGCTTTGCACTTTTAACTTTGTCTCAACAAATCAGACAGTTCAGCTATATGTTCCTGAAAGCCAAATTGCTTTTCTGGGAATAAATTATCTTAAAAAATTATTAGCAAGGCATCTGGTACAATTTAAAGCTACTTTGAAGTATTATATCAGCTGATAGTGCACAGCTGTCTTGGCAGGTGTGGAAATACAACTGTTTTCCTAATCATCAACCTGAGCTGTGTTCTGAAAGAGCTCCTAGGGAGAACTTATAAGACCTGTGTAGCATTTCTTTGCATTCGTTATTACTCATCAGAACTCTATATAAGCTAACATTATAATGTTGACTTAAGGAGGAGTCATCTTCCTGACACTCCACAGATAAAAATGCTCAGTACATTGGGATGTATTCATGAGATGAACACACTGTGATTCAGGGACATTTGCAACCGCACATGTGAAGATACAGGCAGAGCAAAAGATATTCCAGAGTCTGTAGCCTTGTGACCTTACCAAATGAGGTTTTTCCCATCAGAGAGTTTTCCTCCTGGTGGGCTGACACCTTGAATATTAATTACCACTTGCTGTTCCTAAGACATGGTCCATGGCAGGAAAGGATTCTTCTGGAAAGCCAGGGTTTCTGGATTAGAGTAAATGTAGGAAATGTGGGATATAGTAGGGCAAAAGCAGGATTCAGAAGTACTAAGTAGACATTGTTAATAAGCTTTGATTTTGTCCTAAGGGTAACAAGTGAGTATTTCTATTCTGGGTGGTCACATGGTCATGTCTGTGTTTCTTAACAGATAACTGCGAGCTTGGTTTGAGAAAAGGTCACAATAAATGTGTGACTTAACACTGTGAATGTGCTGGGACAGAAACTGAGGCCAGTATATTGGTGGTGCTAAAAATGGGTAGATTTATGGTATATCCAGGATGTTTTAGCAATAATATAACCTCCAGGAACTGAAGAAAGGACAGTAGCCTCCTACACCTTTGGAAGCAGGGTAGTGCTATTCACCAATATGCAGATTGCTAATAAAGACCTAGGGTGCACTTTCTGAGTGACAAGGAGAAATGGTTCAACAAATGGAAACTATTCAGCAAATAGTGTAAAGTCTGAAAACAGCACAGCAGATCCAGCAGGGCTAACCACAGCAACCTTCCCAAAACCAGTCTCAACTTTACTGTTAAGGAAGTAGATTAAGTTTGCATTGCTGTGAAAAGCATGATGGGAAACTAAAGGAAAATGGCATGCAGGAAATGTGAGACCAAAACAGGAACAATATCCCTTGCAGGTTAAAGTTTCTTTTTGCAGTTAAGACAGTTAAGAATAAGTTCCTTGCTTGTCCTCTGTTAAATCTTTGCAATAGTTAAAGAATAAGTTCCTGTTTGCCCTGTGTTACGTCCTTACAAGTTGAATCCAATATTTGCAATGAGATCACCCTCCCTGATTTTTTTTTCCTTCTTTGTCTTTCCCACTGGGCAGTAATGCCTGCCTATATTGTAGGGAAAATGGAAGGCAATGGAAACTTCTGGTGCAGTGGGAGGCTATAAGTGGGGCAGCTGGGCAATCCTATGAACTCCTGCAGGAAGAGGTCATGTGGCAAGGTGCTGGGGCCAGAGCTCCAGCCACAAAGTGAGCAGACCCCATGGCTCAGGGTTGAATTGCTGCAAGCAGCCACAGCAGGGCTGGCATGAGGGTGTCTACACAGGCTCCAGATTTCCTTCAAAGCTACCCACAGAGCCCTGAGCTTGGCCATACTGCCATTGACCCCCACATCCCAAAATGTCTGCCATCTCTAGAGTGACCTCTCCAAGAGCAGCATGGCTCTTGGTGATAGGATAGCCAAATCTTCCTTAAATA
>PVIU01015896.1:0-46727 GCA_004026605.1 Ondatra zibethicus
AAAGATTGAGGGAGGGAGGGAAGGAGGGAGGAAGGGAGAAAGGAAGGAAGGAAGAAATAAAGAAAGGCAGGCTAGTTAGGCATGAACCTGTGGGCCAGCTTGAAGTACCTGCTTGAGTTCCTGCCTTGATTTCCTGTAAGCTATAATAAGCCCTTTCTTCTTCTAAACTGCATTTGGTCAGCGTATTTTATTACAGCAACAGAAAGGAAACCAGAACACTATGCAAACCTGATGACTGGAGGTTGGTTTCCTTGAACCAGGTTTTAAAGCAAGGTGTGACAACTGGACAATGCTGAGAGTTAAAGACCTCAGAATACTCAGATCAAAATGGGATGACCTCATGAAAGCCCTCCCCGCAGAAGAGGAAGTGGAAAGATGGTGAGAGTCAGAGGGATTGGATGGCTTTAAGGAAACAGTGTCTTTCAGACACAGTAGGACTGATGTGCATATGAACTCACAGAGACTGTGGCAGCATGTGCTGGGGCTGCACAGTTCCACACTAGATAGAATCTGACACTGAGATGAGGAAGTAGGCAAGGGCCCCCATCTCAAACGATGAAGCTATCTCCAATTGACACCTGCTGGCAAAGGAAAAATTAGTTTTAGCCAATGGAGTCTCACTGGGCATATAAACCATATTTAAGGGTAGGCCCCAGGCCCAAAAGCAGAAGGCCAACACAAAATGAACTCAATGGTATTTTTGGAGAGTCTGACTCATATTGATTTGTTTGGGAACTTTTTACCTCACTAGTATTTGGCTCTTATGTGATTGTTTCAGATTTTGTGGTTTTATGGGTTTTGTTTTGTTTTGTTTTTGTGTGTGTGTGTGTGTTTCTTGTGTTTTTCCTTTTTGTTTGTTTGTTTTCTAAAGAAGGGATGGAGTTAGAACGATGGGGACGTAGACAGAATCTGAGAGATGAGGGAGAAGAAACCGTGATCAGAATATGTTGTATAAAAAAAAACTATTTTCAATTTAAAAAGCCAAGTGTGAGAGGCACATCTATAATCCCAGAACCCCATAGTGTAAACTGGGAGAACAAGATAAGAGAATAGCCTGGTAATTCATCAGCCATTAGTGGGAAGTATGCATCAACAAAAACAGCAAGAGAAAGCTGTTGCCTCAGCAAGGTAGGAGAACAGATCCCCCTCTAAGTTGTCTTCCAACCTCCACACATGTGCCACGGTACAAGCACACCTGCACTGTGCACACACACAAAATAAATGAGAGTATGCACTTGAATTGTGGATCTTTTGAAATACATGTGTTGTGTTTCTCAATGTAGCCAAAGATGCCCTATGAACATCTGATCCCCCTGCCTCTACCTCCTGAATTCTGAGATGACAGGCATGCACCACCATGTCTGATCGATGTAGTGCTGGGGATAAAACACTGGGCTTTTTGTATGATAGACAACTCTAGCAACTGAGTTACATTCCCAGCCCTGAATTCCAGGACTTCTGTTTGGTTTCTACAAACACCAAAGACAAAGAGGTTGATGTGTCAAATACAGCCTTTCTGATCAATGGCGGAAAATGTTTCCCCCTTTCATTCCAATAAACTAATACCTCATTTCTTACAGTATGTTATTTCTCAGAAGTCTCCTAAAAACGAATGAAGCAGTTGCATTTGAAACAGGCTCCTGCAGAGACCTGTCACCTAAGTAACCATTATTCTGATGTGCCTGTAGTGTTTTTATTTTTCAATTTATCAGTGATTACACTAGTCTATTTCTCATCTCCCTGTGAGCCTAATTCAGTCCACCCACTCAGATGTCACCCCTGGCTATCAGCAGTTCATGAGCCTTTTGTAACATAAGGAGATTATGTGTGTCATAATGGATTTTCTAGGGGTGGGGTTATGGCAAAAGTAAATATAGTCATTGGGATGAGCATGCTCTCATAGAAAGGTCTGCTTCCTTTTTAAAAAGAAAGTGAGGAAAGAAGGAGAAAAAATAAAAAAGGAAGGAATAAAGGAGAAGGACAGAGAGGGAAGGAGGAGGAAGGGAGGAAGTGTGTGTTAGACATGCATTCTCTGTACTTCACTTTCTGGTTTTGTTTTTTTTTTTTTTTTTTTCGGTTTTTCGAGACAGGGTTTCAATGTAGCTTTGGAGCCTGTCCTGGAACTAGCTCTTGTAGATCAGGCTGGCCTCGAACTCACAGAGATCTGCCTGCCTCTGCCTCCCGAGTGCAGGGACTAAATGCATACACCACCAATGCCCGGCCACGTTTTTAAATGAAAAAGGCATAAGGTATATTAGTAATAATTTCATGGTGATTAAATGTTGACTACAATAGCTTGATCTTTCTTGGTTTACATTTCCATGCAATGCTGAAGACAGAACCCAAGGCATGATGCATGCAGGATGAGCACCACTGAGCTGCATCCCAGCCATGACTGGGCCTCACTCCACACAAGCCTTCCTGCTCACTTAAATACATTTCTTTACCATCCCTGCTGCGGAACAACTGTGCATTTTTAAGAACCTGGTTCTGAACCGTTGGTTTTTTTTTTTTTATTAAATGCCCATGAGTTTAACCTGTTCTGTGAGCCAAGCTTTGCGCTGGTTCTTCCTCAGTCTCTCTCTACATTGTTGTTTTTAAGATTTATTTGTTTTTATTATATATATAATACACATATAATACATTATGTTTTGCATGCATGTATGTCTGTGCACCACGTGTATACCTAGTTGCCATGAAGAACACAGAGGGCATCAGATCCCCTGAAACTGAAGTTACAATGGTTGTGAACCACCATGTAAGCGTTGGGAACTGAACTCAAGTCCTCTGGAAGAGCAGCCATCTCTCTAGCCCCTCCACATTTTTTGAGACTGGATCTCTCACTGAACCTGGAGCTCACTAATTTGTTTAGATTAGGGGCCCAGTGAGCTCCAGAGATCCTCTTGTCTCTGCTTCCTTCATGCTAGGATTACAGACTGTTGCTAAAATCCCTTCCCAAGGGAATACACACACAAAAATGACTACCACTTCTCCTGAGGTCCCAGCAACAAACCCAGGCACGATTCTGCCCAAGTTCACTCTGGGGGACCAACAAGTTTATTGGGCTTCCTTACAGAGCAAAAGTGAAGGGTATGAGTGCCCATACCCCTCCCAAGAGACCATACCTGGAAAGCCTTTACCCAATAGGGATAAGATGGAACCTCCCCTCTCCTAGTCTTCCCAGTTCTATATACTCTAGCCTCTCCATGAGGGCATGAACAATTAAAGAAGAGTTGCATATAACAGGTGGCAGGGAACAAGCTAGATACTCAGGCGTAGGTCTTGTGACCCTCTCTTCTCCTGCATGAAGGGGTGTACATGAAGAGCCCCGGAATATAAAAACTGTATGCTTAGAGCCTATATACATAGCCTAGAGAAGTTGGGGCTGACAGCTACTGTGGACAAAGGTCAGCTTTCAACAGTTGCTTCTATGTAACCCTGGACTACACTCCTTTAACCTTTCACAGTTGCCTCTACGTGACTCTCTAGCCTGCCTTCCCTTCAGCTTTGGGAAAAGGCAGCAGTATCAAGATAGCCACAGACTTTTGCAAATATCTTGAACTAACACCCTGCAATCAGAAGTTGTAAATCTTGGACTGCCTTGTGACTCAGGGCCTAAAGTCAAGATTGTAAAAAAATTTTCTGACTCCCCCAAGGCTTAACCTCAAGATTGTAAAATCCCTTTGACCCACCATCTGATGCTTGTTTTTCACTCTAAGAAGAGGCTTGAAACCTCCTATCAGTCACAGGGTCAGAAGTCCAAATTCTGGCTGTGGCCCTAGCTAGTTAGAAGTTTTCTGCCCTGGAGTGTCTAGAATAAAATTTGCTTCTGGTTAATAGATTTTAATGTTCTGTTCCCCATTATTTGTGTGTCACACTCAGGACCCAACAGTACACAGTCAACAAGCCCAGCTGGGACGATCCTTTTGCAAGAGGGTAAACGCTGAAATCTCCAAGATGGCAGTTGCTTGGCTTAGAGGCTAGTCACTCACAACACTGGCACATGCTAGTGCACCTGGCTTTTTACATGGGTTCTGGAGATCTGAACTCAGGTTCTCACTTTACCCTCAGAGCCATCTCCCCAGCCCTGGCCTTGAACTTCTGATCCTCCTGCCTCTACCTTCCAAGTGCTGGGATTATAGCTATACAACACTGTGCCCATTGGAATCCTAGATTTCTAGAAGGCTCTGGGAAAATGAAACATAAGAATGAAAATAAGCATTCTTCAGGTTGATAAAAAGCACTTGTGGAATCTGTAAGAAAAAAGAAAGTGATTTATCAAGTTCTGATGCATGGAAGGAAATGGTCTCATGCAGTGGCTGAGCACAGACACAGTCCCATTGCTCATTAGAATCCACAACATGGGGGCCCTTTACTCCCTGGAGCCACCCTATTAATGTTGAACCTAATGCAGACACCCAGTTGGCACAGCACAGTCCAACCTCAAACTCCTGAGCTCAAGCTACCGTCTTGCTTCAGCCTGCAGAATAGCTGGAAAAAAATAACTATTCAACAATTATAGAAAATGGGGGGCTGAGGATATGGCTCAGTTGGTAGAGTGCTTGCCTGCCATGCAGGAAGTCCTATGTTCGATCCCAACACTGCATATACCTGACATGGTGGTACATACCTGTAACCCTAGCACCTATGAGGTAGAGTGGAGAAGAGAAGTTCAATATCCTCCTTGGCTATGCAGAGAGTTTAAAGTCTTTGAAGTCAGGCTGGACTACAAGTGAGATTCTGTCCCAAACACAAAATTTTTATACAGAAGAAACAGAAGAGGTCAGTTACTAGAGGAGATATTGAAGTCAGACCTCCAAGTCTGCTAAAACTTCAGTCTATTTCAAAGGCAAAAAAAGTCAAGTACCCAACTACTATGCAATTACAAGTTCCTTTCAAAGCCATAAATCTGTTCCAAAACCCGCTGAAATCAATTATCTGTTCCAGGAAGAAACATCACTTCTATCTGGCTCCAATGAAAAATTTTAAGGACATTGGAAAACTCCTACCACTTTCGAAGGTCCATCTTCTGCTGGCCAGCACATCTCAGAGTCACCAACCCTGCCTTCTCAGAACCAAGGAGATCTGAGGGAAGGGGGCACAGAACCCAACTAATGCTGAGCCATACCTGGTAAATCCTCAATACTTCCCATGGCATCTGCCATTTGCCCAGCGTTGCCCTCCAGTGTTTCACCTCTGATCTGCTCCAAGTTCCCCAGATTAAAAAAAACAAAAAAGACAAAAAAAAACCACTCACTTCCCACTTCCCACTTCCCACGGGGAAGCTGCCCACATTGAGTAGTGTGTGCTTACTTAGGAGCAGGACATTTTTGTGGTAAAAGGGCTTTCAGGGAGAGCTCACACGTGACAATGCAAGGATCATGTGACAGTACGAATCTCCTTCTCTCCTTTATTCTTTGTCCCTGATTGTCTCTTCTTTCTCAATGGTTGACTTTCCTGCTTTCCAAGTCCCCCAAATTTTCACTTTCTATTCTCTGCCTCTGTATATGTGTCTCCTTCTATTCCTCCCCAAGAACAGCCCATGTGCTGGCTGGTTTTATGTCAATTTGATGCAAGCTAGAGTCCTTTTGGAAGAGGGGAACTCAATTGAGAAAATGCCCCCCCCCCACCAGACTGGACTATTGACAAGCATTTCGGAACATCTTCTTGATTTATGATTGACATAGGAGAGTCCAGCTCGCTGTAGGTGGTATCGCCCCTGAGCAGTGGTCCTGGGTTGTATAATAAAGCAGGTTGAGCAATCAATCCATTAAGCAGCACTGCTCCAAGGCCTCTGCAGCAGTTCCTGCCTCCAGGTTCCCGCCTTGAGTTCCCACCCTGACTTCCCTGGATAATGTACTGCAAGCTGTAAGATGAAACAAATACATTTCTCCTCCAGTTGCTTTTAGTCATGGTATTTCTCACAGCAAGAGACCGAAGGCATTGCAGTTGGAAGTGGAGGCCATTATGTTAGACAAAATAACCCAGATTTAGAAAGACAATGTCGTATGTTTTCTCTTATATGTGGAATCTAGATTTAAATTCATACAGGCCAGAAAGTGAAGGGGGAACTCTGAAGGGGAGGAAGAGGTTTGAAGTGAGAGAGCAGAGGAACTAGAAAAGGTAATGAAATATAAGACATGAAAGCATAAAGTGGGGAACAATTTGGAAAGAGGAGAAGACCAACAAAAAGAAGGGCGAATTCGGGAAAAGGCCAGTGGATATGATAGAGGAATGAGAGAAGAGAAGAAAAAAAAGAAGGAAGGAAGGAATAGTGAATTTGAAGGGAGTCACCAAAAAGGGGCAGGGGGCAGATGGCTCAGCAGTTAAGAGCGTCTGCTTCTCTTCTGGGACCTGACTTCAGTTCCCAGCACTCAATTTTGGTTAGCTCACAGTTGCCTATAAATCAAATTCCAGGGGATCCAATATCAGCTTCTGGTCTCCACAAGCAGTAGCACACAGACACACACGCTCATGAACACGCACACACACAGAGAAATAAATATAATTTTTAAAAAATTCTCTGTTTTGGAAACTGGGCATCATGGAAACACCTGTAATACTAGAGCTTTGAAGGTGGGGGGAAGGGAATCAGGAGCTCAAGGTCATCCTTGGCTACATAGTGAGTTAGAGATCAACCTGACCTACTACCTGAGATCGTCTGATAGACAGATAGATAGATAGATAGATAGATAGATAGATAGATAGATAGATAGATAGATAGATAGATAGATAGAGATGGAAGCCCCTCTCTTGGTCCCATTTATCTTAGCAAGATCATTTCCAGTCAATATCCCCCAGTACTGTTCTCCAACCATTCTAGGGCTATGAAGAAATAAACTATGTAAAGCATCATCATCTGAGTAAACTGTACTTCCCAGAAAAAGGAAAAGCTGCCCCTGTTGTCTTAGTTAGAGTTTCTATTGCTATGAAGAGACACCATGACCACGGCAACAAGAAAACACTTAATTGGGGCTGGCTTACAATTCAGAGGTCTAGTCCATTATCATCATGGTGGCATGCAGGCAGGCATGCTGCTAGAGAAAGAGCTGAGAGCCCTACATCTTGATCTGCAGACAGCAGAAGGAACTCTATGCCACACTGTGTGTAAGGAGCACAGGAGACCTCAAAGCCCAGCTGTTCCAAGGAGGAGCTGCTTGTTCGTCCCGCCCACCCAGAACTGAAATAATCACACAGAAACTGCATTAATTAAATCACTGTTTGGCCCATTAGCTCTAGCTTCTTATTGGCTAACTCTTAATTTAACTCATCTTAATTTAACCCATTTCTATTCATCTGTATATCACCACGAGGTTATGGCCTACCAGCAAAGTTTCAGCACGTCTGTCTCTGCTGGGAGATCCATGGTGTCTCCCAACTCCGCCCTTCTTTCTCCCAGCATTCTGTTTAGTTTTCGTAGCCTAGCTCTGTTCCCCTACAGTTCTGCTATAGGCCCAAATCAGTTCCTTTATTAACCAATGAACACAACACATAGACAGAAGGACCTCCCACACCACCCAGCACCACGGTGACACACTTCCTCCAATAAGGCCACACCTACTCCAACAAGGCCACACCTCCTAATAGTGCCACTCCCTGGGGGGGCATCTTTCAAACCACCACACCTGTGTTAAAGACTCTTCTAGGCCAAATGACTGAACTAGTGACTGTGGAAAGTTAGAATGGTGCAGATAATAGCCAAATTATCTTTGGCTATTTTTAGTCTCTGGAAAAGCATTCATTGCCCATTCCTATGTCTGATGTTAAATCGTTTTGACTAATCAAAACCTTTAGAATGTATTTTGGGGGAGCTGAAGAGAAGATTCATCAGTTAGGAAGTACTTGGTGCTTTTGCAGAAGACCTGAATTTGGTTCCCAGCACCCATGTCTAGAGGCTCACCACTGCTTGTTACTCCAGCTCCAGGAAATCTAGTGCCCTCTTCTGGCTTCCTCAGGCACCCTACCACACATGCCCCATACATGTACACATACACATAAATAAATAAATCTTTAGAACATTAAGTATAATGTGTTTTAATTAATGTGTGTGTGTGTTTGCATGCATGCACATGCCATGACTTATGTGAGCTAGAACTCAAATTGCTGGAAATAATGTCTTCCCATCTTGCTGTCCATAAAACACATTCTTAACAGACCAGTAACTTTTACCAATTCAAAAGCTAAGAATGTTATAAGCACCTAAAACCTACAGTGGATTTCCCCCGACTTTGCTATAACTACCTACCCATGGCCCCCACTGATTGTACTTGGTCAATGCCTTCATTTATGACTTTCTTTTTTCTGTAACTAATACATTACTCAGGGTAACCATAGCTACTCACATTTGGCTTAAGTATAAACTACCTCTTATTCCCTTTAAGGTAAGAGCTGTGTTGTTTTGTTTAAGTCCAGATCTCATGGAGCCCAGGCTGCTGCCTACTTGCTATGTAGTTGAGGATGACATTAAACCCCTAATCTTCCTGCCTCCATCTCCCAAATCCTGGGATTATAGGTTTATACAACTATGCTTGGTTAGTCCCTACCAATGTTTTTAATTTTAATGTTTTATTAGCATATAATAATTATACATAATTATGGGCTTTGTTGTGACATTTTCATAAATGTGCCTAATGTATTTCAATCATATGTATGGGTGCGTTCAAGATGGAACCAAGTGAAAGGGACAGATGGGGGGAGTGCATGGGGACGCGGCAGAGGGCTCGGAATTGGGTGCTGAGCTGGCCAGTCTATGCCCAAATGAACGTGGCATGGCCGTGGCATGGCCGTGGCTGGCCAGAGCTGCCAGAAGCTCTAGTGGCCCCACCTTGGGCACCAGGTGTAGCGAACTAGCTCGATATGGGAAATAACCAGGCCAGCTTAAAGATAACAATTATATTTTTAATGGTTATAATGGGAAACTCACGCCACAAGAATGGGGAGTCCGACTTCCTCTGGGTCCAGTGGGAATCGCGCAGAGAAAGAGAGCACCTGGTCCGTTCCAGTTTTCTTCTTGGGTTCCAGGTAACCACGCATTAACTACGCATGATTGGTCAACAGAACTTCCCCATCAACATTTGCCAGTTGCCCTCTCTTGTTCTCTTCCCACTCCCATTAATCTCCTTCTTCCCAGCTAGCCCCATTTCTACTTTCATATTGAGTATGTATGTGTGTGTATGTGCACACATGTGTGCCCACATGTGCATTCCAATGAGCTTCTTTAGAGTGTTTTACAGGAGTGGGGCTGAGAGTTCATTTACAAGAGCATGTCTTTCTTACCAGTGGTTTAAAAGGCTGTGGAAATTGTTTTGGGCCCCAATAAAAATATCAGGAGACAGCAGTGAAATATGTGAAGAAGGGCATGGTTAGAATGTAAATCTATTTCTCTGCAGAATGCCCCCTATTACGTTGGTTTTCTACAAAATTCTATTTCATTAGTCCATGGTGGTCCCAGGGTAAATGAGGAACAGAAAAAGAAATCCTGAAAAGTAATTAAACAGTAATTTGTGTGTATGGGGGAGTTACCAATACAAGTTTATGGAACAGAATTCAACTTTAGAAAAGTAATTGCCCAGAGACCATCCAATCCATCATGTGTTGTCTAAAGCATAGACAGTTGCTTGCTCCTTCACAACCATTCTTTCTCTCTTATAACTCCTGGTTTTGAGGTAGGCACATGACTATCAGGTAGGCCATATTTCCCACTCCTGTTCAGCTAAACTGGTCATATGAGCAATGGGCTATAAACGTGATTTTGTCTAGTGATCTTAGCTGGACCTTTCTAAATAACAAAGGCTTACATTTTCCCCTCCTTTCCATACTTCTTTTGTTATCCAGCTGGTTTGGCTACTTTAGATTCATTTAGAATATTGGCATGAGGGCAGAGGGGAACAGAAAGTAGCTTTGACAGAATCATCACAGAAGTCCTGGAAGAACACAATCTGACTTCAAAGTGAGAAAGGCAACTTCTGATAGGAGTTTCTTTTATTATAGGTGTGTGTGTGTGTGTGTGTGTTTAGGTATGCATCTTCCATGGCACATGCATGGCTGTCAGAGGATAACTTGCCAGAATCACTTCTCTCCTTGGACTATGTAGGTTCCAGGGATCAAACCCAGGTCATCAGGCTTGGTGGCGAGTATCACAGCCCCTATTGAGAATTTTCACTACCACCAAAATACTCCTAAGATGCCATCCCTTTTCTTGTTTATTTAAACATTTAAACTCAATTTCTTCTAGGAGAGAATGCAGTTACATGCCCAGTTTGGAAAGCCAATTTTATTATAATCAACAGCTTGATGTGATCTAAGTCTGGTTTAAAGAAAAAAAAACTCTCTCTCCTATCACTTTATTACAATGTTTGGTACATCCACAATTGGCATTAGATAAGAATATAGACAATTTAATATTAATAATGGATTAATTTAAAATAATACAAGGAATCAGGCAGTGGTGGTGCACACCTTTAATCCTAGCACTCAGAAGGTAGTGCTAGATCTCTGAGTTTGAGGTCAGCCTGATCTACAGAGTAACTTCCAGGATGGCCATGGCTACACAGAGAAACCCTGTCTTGAGAAACTGAAAACAAAAACTAAAAAACACAAATAATACAAGGGTCTAAAGAGATGGCTCAGTGGTTAAGAGCTCTGCCAAGGAACCTGAGTTCAGTTCCCAGCACCCACATCGGGAAACTTACAACCTACTGTAATTCTAGTACCAGGGGATTTGATGCCATCTTCTAGCCTCTAAGAGCACCTGAATTTATATAGCATACACTCAAACAGACTTATATATAAACAAAAATTTGAATTAAAATCTTTAAAAAAAAATACAAAGTAACTGGGGCAATGCGTTTAAACCTGGCATTATCTGCACATTATTAAGAACTTATTTGGGGGGCTGGAAAGATGGCTCAGAAGCTAAGAGTTTATATTATGTTGCTCTTGCAGAAGACTCAAGTTCAGTTCCCAGAACCCATATCAGGTGAGTCACAACTGCCTGTGCCTCCAGCTCCAGGAACTCCAACACTCCCTTCTGGTCCCCTCAGGCAGCTACATGTATATACACAGACACATGTGTGTGCGCACACACACAGAGCTACACACCACAGAGCTATACACATATGCATGTAAATAAAAGTAAAATAAAATAATTTAAAAACTTATTTGAAGTCTCACTGTGGGACTGGCCTGAAGCTAAGAAGGGGTCAAAGGCTAAAACCCCCGGGTTTTCTCATTCTGAGAGCGGCGGGAGTTTGGCTGCTACCCTGCTTTGCCCAGGCGCCAGCAGACTCCAGCAGTTAGGCTTCGCCAAGTCTAGGTGTGCCCCAAAGCACATAGCAACTGATAAATTAATTCATCTCCAACACGCTACAGGGACTGCTTGCTGCTTGTCTGACTGCTGAAACATCCCAGACTGGACTTCCTATGACTTTACAAGGCCCCTGTTACCCCTGAGTATGCAAATGAAGCACCCTCGATGTTCTCATCCCAACCAATGACATACCACCACATTGACTCAACTGGCTACTCCTCCTAGTTTATAGGTGTCCCTTGTAACCTCTGGATAAACAAGCTGTCCACTAACACAGCCTTCTGTGTGTCCCTTTTCCATCGTGGGATCTGCCTTTGGCCCCGTTTCCCATTTCGACCATGCCCAGGGCATGATCCAGGAATCTTACCAACATGTTTAATCTTACCTAAACATGATCTGAACGAAGACAACAGCAATAGATATGAGGAAGTGGATGGAGCGGGGGGGGGGGGCGGCGCACAAGGCCTCAACCTTTACACAAAGAGCTAAAGGCAATTAAGGAATGCTGAGAGTGGAAGAAATAGTCTTTCCCAGGGAAGAGCACGCTGATTAGTTATCCAATACCAAATGGTCGGCCCTGAAAATATACATAAAAGTAGCATCATATAGACTGAGCAGGTTATATTCAGGAATATATATATACACACACACACATATACAGACATTCATGTAAAAACAGTTAATAAAAAACAGAGGAACTTGAATTTAAAAGAGAGCAAGGATGGGCATATGGGAGATTGGAGGAACAGGAATGGAAAAATGTAATTATATTATAAGCTCAAAATTATAAGAAATAATATATATGCATACATATATACATTTAAAAAATAACTTATTTAGAAAATAGTGAAAAGTGAAAGGCCTACAGAATTCTAGTGGTATGGACAATTCCCAGTGCTTCAAGAAGGAAGGAGAGATTGAGCAATTAGATGAATAAGGAGAGATTGAGCAATTAGATGGATATTGTTTAATGACCTCTGTATTACAATAGAAATTACAAGTTTCAGGCTCAAAAGGTTTTTCACAAAGCAATAAATAATCTTTTCTGCAATCAATAAATTTCTAAAAATAAAAGCAGGGGCTGGAGAGGGCTCAGTGGTTAAGAGCACTTGCAGAGGACCCAAATTCTATTCTCAGCACTCACATGGCAATTCACAACCATCTATAACTCCAGTTCCAGGAGATCTGTCATCCACCCTCTTCCGACCTATGGAGGAATGCCTATAGCATACATACGTTCAGGCAAACACTCAGAAACATAAAACAAAATTGAATAAATCCTTTATTTTAAAAAGCAAAAGAACCCCCCTAGCTTATTATTTTTGTAATTATGTTTGCTAGCACGCATAAGTCCCTACCTAATAACTTCAAAACTGACCAAAATGAGGGGCTATTATAGTAGCTTGAATGAGACTGCCCCCGACCCTGTAGATTCTTACATTTGCATGTTTAGTCCCTAATTGATGAATCATTTGGGAAGGATTAGGAGGTGTGGCCTTGTAGGAGTGGCTGTAGCCTTGTTAGAGTAGATGTGGCCTTGTTGGAGGTGTGATCTTGTTGGAGGAAATGTGTCACTGTGGGTGGGCTTTGAGGTTTCCAAAGCCCATGCCATGGGTATGAGGATGACCTGACTGTAACATCTGTCACCCCATTGACCACCAGGATTGATTCGACTGATCTGGCTGGCTAGGCAGGTGTCCTCTTCCCCCATCACTGCTTCATGTACACGTGTCCCTCCTGAAGCTGTGTGTCCAGTTGAAGAGGATAGTCCTTCCCAAACAGAAGCCCAGTCTTCAATCAAGGGTACGCAGCCTGCTAGAACCTCCAAACAAGCTCACAAAAGCCCACGCCAAAACTGCCTGCTGCCTGTGGGTCAGGATGTAAAGCTCTCAGGTACTTCTCCAGCACCATGCCTGCCTGCATGCTCACTACAATAATGATAATGGACTAACTCTCCGAAACTATAAGCAAGCCCATAATTAAATGCCTTCCTTTATAAGTTGCCTTGGTTGTGGTGTCTCTTCACAGAAATAGAAGAGTAATGGAGACAGTTGTCATTCTTTTTCATCTGATCAGCATTTTTTTTTTACCATAAAAAAAGGCAACTTGGAAAAAAGAAACCCACAAACCTAACTAACAGGACACTGGCTGTTCCTGAATGTAAAAAAGAAGTAAAAAGGAAAGGAAAGGACATGACTGCTCCTAGGTATGGCGGAGAAGAGAGTTCATTGTTGGTACACAGGAGAGCATAGCCAGAGTCAGGAACACCTGGCAGAATCCAAAGTGGACATGACCAGGCCGAGCTGGACCATGGGGGTGAAGGGAAGAGGGGAACCATGTGCAGCAGCCAGGAGGCCAAAGTACAAAAAGGGGTGGGTAACCACAATGTCTGGGTTATATAAGGAAGAGCCTTTCGGGGAAGAGCAGCCCCTGGGCTGAAGAGTTCTGGGTAGAGGGCAGGGTATACCCTGTTGGAAGAACCTTGCAGCCAGGTCCACTTTGATATGTTAAATAGACACCTCAGCCATTTGTTCCAGGTTTGAAACCTAACATCCCAGCCTTTTTATTGATAATAAGTAAATAAGGGGAGACACAATCTTCTCTATGACTACTTCCTGTTGACACTGGGGCATTGTCGTTAGGAATGCCCAGGGAAGCTGGGAATGCTGGCCAATTCTGGGAAGAGCAGGCCA
This sequence comes from Ondatra zibethicus, assembly GCA_004026605.1. Classification (NCBI taxonomy): domain Eukaryota; kingdom Metazoa; phylum Chordata; class Mammalia; order Rodentia; family Cricetidae; genus Ondatra; species Ondatra zibethicus. The sequence goes on from PVIU01015896.1 coordinate 14,002, forward strand.
TTTCACTCACTTTGCAGAGTTTGAAGAAACACCTGGCGCTGGAACTGGAGCTGTCTGCAGGTGGTTTGAAATCTGCTGGGACAGATAAGACCAGCAAGAGAAGATAAAGTTTACGACTTTAGGGGAAAATCTTTATCCAGGGTAATACATTTGAAAATTTAAGCCCATGGTCCTGGTAGCCAAGGGAGGGAAGTCCCAAGACCAGGGAAAGGGAGAGAGATCCTACCCTCAAGATTAGGGGGAATAGGAAGATGGGGAAACAGGTTGTTGGTTAACATTACTCATCTTGAGTCCATTTCACCTGCAAGAGGTGGATCCAAGTTGATTCCCTGACACTTACAAGTTTTTTTTTTGTGTGTGTGTGTGTGTGTGTGAGTTTACAAAGAGACAAAAGTTTTAGATGTGCTAGCATTACCACTGTGTGTAGTCTGTCCTGAAATTCACAGTGTGGAAAAGGCAATAGACTCATGCCTCTGAATTATAGTAAAAGCTTTGGGACCCAAAAGTGATCCTGGATTAAAAGCATTAACACACCTTCCAAAGGTCTGGCTATACAGATTGTCAGAGATGTTTTAGCATGATCAAGTAGCGCTTTTAAGTCTGTGCTTAGAAGGCAACCAAAGGGAATTTAAAATTTTCAGCTTGTGATTATGATAACAGTAGTCAGTGTTTAGCAGGGCTAAATCAATAGCTTATTAGAACTCCATTGATTAATGCTAAAATTATGAACTTTTGAAATCTTAATACAATAGTAGCATAGCGGGGGGGAGGAATCTGAAACATTTTTATACACTTTAAATCGCTTCCTTAGAAAAAACTTTTTAAAAACTCACTTCCTTTACAACTTGCATTTACACACCTCAAAATATCTTCTTAGACCCTCACAAGTTACTTAAGTTTTTACATCCTCAGACCTTTCATATCTTGTATTTGTATACCTTAGAGTCTGGTAACACAGTAAAGTGTCTTTCTCAGCTGGAGGCCTAGGAAAGTGAGGCTTGAGGCCTGATTTTTACATATGAAGAGAACTGAGAAAGTAGAAGAAACCTTGGGGGAAGAAGCTGGTGTGCTTGCGGCTGTTAAAAGCTACAGTTAGTCAATCAATATCGTCAGAGATCTGAGAAGGATAAATTTTAGCTGGAGGTATAATCCAAATGGTCTCTGTATCAATTAAAAATTGCAGAGAGCGATTACCTAGATGGGTTACCCTGAGCGCCTGTAGTTCACTGGGGGCAGAAGTAGCTGGTCTTTTTGGCTGTTACATAGGAAAGCATTTATCTTCAGCTGTCATGCAGAGCAGCATGGCCCTTCGCTGTCAGACCCAGGTCTGAGATTTTTCCTGTAGAGAAATTTGTAAAAAAAAAAAAATGACCTTATGTTGACCAGGCAAAGTAGGGCAATCAACGCAAAAATGTCCAGATTGTGTAAAGCTCTGGTGGCAGACGAGGCATGGGGCAGTGTTGCCCAGTGATTAGTATTGCCAAAATTCAGCTGGACTCATTGGGCCCCATCTGTCTTCTTTGGATACCACCAAGTTCCCACTAGGAAGGGGCATGTCTATTATGGGAACCTTAAACATTTCAAAATCCATATTCAGCAGATCTCTGATGAATTATCTACCTATTAAGTATACTTTGTTTACTTGTTTTAGGCTTAACTTTGAAAACATATACAGGAGGCCAAATAAGGCTTGTTTCTGTAATTAACCATGGCTATAAGTATAGTTCTGAACACATTTAAAAAATCTGGTTGTTTATAGAGTAGCTTACTATTAACGTGTATGTTTTAATTACCTTTAACAGTTTATAAGTTAGTAGCTTTTATAAGGCTAAGATTTTACATCTTTAACCTTGTTAAGTTTGAGCCTTAAAATGTGAGTTGAAGATTTAATTGAAGATCCTTTAGCATCAAAATAAACCATAAATGCCATAAACTCTTACCATTATAGACTATCATAGTTTTTGTATGACTTAGTTTATTCAAATAGCTAAAGCTTAACAAAGTAAGCAAAGACAAAAAAGCTAGACAAATATTACTATGAACCTGAGTAGAACCTAGGAATTTCTCAAATATACCTTATTTATCAAACATATGTTACTTATCTTAATTTTTAGATGCTTGGTATTGAACAGTTAACAAAGATATAAGTAGTTAGATGTACATCTTAAATCAGCTTTTTAATCTGAGTAGACCTTTATAACCTAAAATTTTAGCATCATGCAAAAATCCATACTAATCCAAAATATTTTGGAGACTTGTTTCTGCTTCCTTAATCTAAAAAGAGATACAGTGATAAACTAAGGGCTCAGAAGGATTGAGAAGTTTTGTAATTGTTGCTTTATACCATGTGGTCATCTAAACCAAGTTGGTGAAGTCACATGGTATGTACTCTTTAACATTAGTAAAGGTGGCTGCATCTTGATGAGGTTCCCTGCCAAGATGGAGGACAGCCACATGATTGCTATCTAAAAACATCTGTTTTTCTAAACAAGAGTTGAATCTAAGATACATATACAGTATATTCTAGACAAGAACTGAATCACATATATAGTAAATTGTAGCAAAATAAGATTATCTATGCTTAGGGTCTAATTATAAGATTTTTGTTATAAGTTTAAACTCAAATTTTGTTACAGATTTTATAGATTTTTTTAAACCATACCCAATAAGATAGCATTTACAGCATAGTCTTGGATTTTTTTTTTTAAGCAGAGCAAGGAGATAAAAGACTTTTAAGAGTGGAAAGTAAAACCCTAGCCTAGCAATAAGAGCCTTTTGGAAGTATAGAGCAGAGCAAATTTACATATAAAAGATTTGGGGATCATTTGTTTGTACAGTAGCAGTTGGAACAGTTTGTGAGAATTTGGAAATCAAGTGTACCAATTTTTGGCCATTGATCTGTGCTGTGTCCAAACTGTAGTAATAAAATCTGAGTCTGTGGAGGAAGAGAGAGAGGGTCGCAAGTTGGAACACCGTGCAGGGGTATCCCTATAAGCTCCAAGAAGGAGCTGACAGCTGATACCGTGGGACTGCAGGCTGGAGTGAGAGAGAGTATAGCAGGACTTTAGGTGAAAAGGGAGCCTGTAAGTGTCTTTAGTAGAGAAACCCAGATGGGTGTACCAGGACAGAGCAGAGAGAAAGTTGCCCATGTGGTGGGCACCCCAAGGGCATAGCAGGCTTCAGGGGCCAGAGAGATCCTTATGAAACTCCAAGTGGGAGGAAGCAAGGAAGAGTCCCAGGCTGCCACAGGTGAGACTGTAGCTCCTGGGGAAGGCGAGAGAAGGGGAAAGAGCAGGAGAAAAGGGAGATGTTCAAGTTGGTGTAGCAGGCCAAAGAAGTAGCCTACAGGAGCCAGAGAGGTGCCCATGTGGAGGGCGTAGCAGGCCAGAGCCCGGAGAGACAAGAGACAAATGGTTAGAAAGCAGATAGAGGGAAGCAACTGAAGAATTCGAGTCTAGAATTTGAAATCAAATTCTATGGGTGGGAGAAGCCAGCAGAAACAAATGATCCATACATTATAGGAGAAGCCCATCAGCAGCATGGTTCAGAGCATTGAGTTCCTTGGGGAAAGCACCTAATTTATGCCAGTCCTGGGTTTCAAGCACCAACTGAATAAAAAAAAGAAATAAAAAGGAAAGGATATGACTGCTCCTGGGTGTGGTGGAGGAGAAAGTTTTATATCTGTGTGTGTGTGTGTGTGTGTGTGTGTGTGTGTGTGAGAGAGAGAGAGAGAGAGAGAGAGAGAGAGAGAGAGAGAGAGAGAGAGAGAGAGAAGAGAGAGCGCGCGCATAGCCAGAGGCAGGGACACCTGGAAGAGTTCAGAATGGACATGACCCTGAGTCATATGAGATGCGGAGAGGAAGAGAGAAGGGAGAAAGGGCAAGTTCAGCCCTTGGGCTGGAGAGTTCAGGGTAGTGGGCAGGGTGTGCCAGTCAGGGGGGTCCTGTAACAGGTCGGGACTGAGGGGTGCAGGGAGAGCCTGGTGGCCAGTATCTGCTTTGATATGTTAAATAGGCACCTCAGCCATTTGTCCATGGTTGGAAACTCGACGATACCCAGCCTGCTTCATTTTAGATAAAAGCATTCTCAGTCTCTGAAGGAGGCAGGCATCCTTAGAGAGAAAGCCCCATACAAATGCACCTAGTTCCTTTCCTAGCTGGGTGTGGTAGTTCACACCTGGAATCCCAGCACTCCGGAGGCTGAAGAGTGAAGATCACCTTGAGCTCAAGGCCAACCTGGGCTACAGAACAAATTCCATATCAGCTGACTTAGATGCTACCTAGAAAGACACACACACACACACACAGATAAATAAATAAATAGAATGTTTCAGCTAAAACTTTGGAGAGAACACTGACTATCTTTAAAGTGCATGCCCAGAAATGTTGCTGTCTGCATTTTAACTCTCTGAACACATGTTCAATGATCATAAGCTAATGGTCAGAAGTGTGCTGGCCACCTCCTCTTCCTGCACTATGACCTTAAGCTGAGTTTGCTCAGTAACATACATCTCAAACTTCATATTCTCAGGGATGTGCTCTCCTGTGTGCTAAGCTCCTGGCTAAAATCCCCATGCTGTCTTTCTAGAGGAGAGAGCTGTTTGGGGGATAACTCCACTGCTCCCTTACCTGATGCATTTCCTTTTCTTCTGCTTGAGTTTCTGGGCTTTGCACTCATCAAGGGGAGTGAGTGCTCATGGGGCTATAGAGATGGCTCAGTGGTTAAGAGTAGTGACTGCTCTTGCAAAGGATCTGAGTTCAGTTCCGCAGTATGCACAATGGGCAGCTCACAACTGCCTGTGACTCCAGCTTCAGGGGACTCAGCCTCCTCTTGTGGGCTCTGAAGGCACCTTCACTCACACATGTGGATATGCACACACAGACATACACACCTGCACATAATTAAAAATAAAATAAATCTTGCATAAGAAAGAGGGCAAATCATTGTGCTCTGCTGAAGTATATAAAAAGAAAAAAAAGGGAGAAAAAAAAAGTTCCCCCCCCCCAACAGTACTCTTCCATAACTTTGTTGTTTCTGTTTTGGCTGCAATTTTTCTAAAAAAAGGAATTGGACTGGCAATGCAGATCTCAGGTACAGCACTTGGGCAGCATGCAAAAAGCCTTGGGTTTAACACCTAACACTGAAAAAATAGAGGGCCTGGATTGTCCTTAGCAGGAGAGAGGAGGAATCAGAACAAAATGAAAGAGCAGTTTGTACTTGACCTTGGCTGGAGCTGGAGCTACTGAGCCTCCTTTCTAGCCTCATCCATCTCCAAGCAATCCTTGCCTCAGGTAAAACTGCAGGCCCACTGTGTTAGCCAGAAGTATCATTACTTGCAAGCCATCTCTTTCCTTTGTAAAAAGTTGATGGTTGGGGTAGGGTATCAGAAGTCCAGCAGCTTCCTTGCTAGCATTTCTGCATGAATGGCATTTCTTGATTCATCCAGAAAACAAAAAGCTCCCCTGGCTTCTGGGGCTGTTTGTTTCACTCCTAGACAGAATCTCATGTAGGGCAGACTGGTCTACAACTTGCTCTGTAACTGAGGCTATCCTTGAACTCCTAAACCTTCTGCCTCCACCCCACGTACTGGGATTACAGAGGGGCATGATCACAACCAGACTCCCCCATTTCTTTTCTAAAGCAGAAAATCCAAAGTTGAAGAGAGGGCATCCATGTAAGAGAGAAAGAGAGACTTTACCTTTTTTCAATTCAAAAGTTATGTAAGAGTGTCTGTAAGCTTTATAAAATTGATTAATCTAATTTTAGTACTCTTCCTGCTCTCCAACCTGATCTTGAATTGGAGGTTTTCAGTAATCACAGAGCAAGAAAAATTTACATACTCAAAATGTTGTAAATGCTTAGAATATCAAGCAATTGGATGAGCAGTATTTTGCTTATTAAATTGAATAATGTCAAATGAATATTACTTTCAGATATTCAAATAAAAGACAAAATACCAAACAACCTTGCAAGTTCTAATTCTCCATAATCATTGAAAGGAAAAGGTAACCCAAATAATAAAAAGTTAGATAATATTTCTACAAGGAAAAATAAATGTCAGGTCTTATCAAACTAATATATAAATTCCACTAAAAATCACCATTGCAATGGAAATTTTTAATGAATGAAATTATTGCAAAGTTCACATAAAGGATAACTGGAAGAAAATAAATCCAAGATAAAATTAAAGACAAAATGTGAGAGGATAATTTATTTGTTCCAATATTAAATTTTACCATAGACACCTTACATAGTGGTGCAGGCCCTTAATCCCAGCACTTGGGAGGCAGAGGCAGGTGGATCTCTGTGAGTTCCAAGCCAGCCAGAGAAACCCTATGAGACCCTATCCAAGTGCTGAGATTTCAGGAATGTGGTACTACACAGGTTTTTTCAGTACGGGGGTGGAACCCAGGACTTCATGCATCCTAGGCAAGCTCTCTACCAACTGAGCTGTATCTCCAACTCCTGTAAGACTATTTCATAATAAAAAGCTCCTTAATATTATTCGGTTGCAAATATGATAATGGAAGGGTTTTAAGTAGCATGGAAACTACAGACACCTCTACATATGATCTGGCATACATACATATCTCTCGAAGGCCACACAGGAAATGGTGATACTCATTCTTATAGAAAGCAACTCTCTGAAAACACTCCATTTGCCCTTTTACTCCCCTCCTACTCGGTGTATGAGACTCTTCAAGATCCACTTCCACTGGCTTCCCAGGCTTATAATTTCTAACTGATAGCCAATTATAGGCTCCCGGGGGGAAAAGGAAACATAACTATTTATTGTACCAGATCTATCCTCTTACAATGACCAGGATTATGCATGTATATGTCGCTCTAAGAAAGACCACAGCACCTCTTGCCTTGCCATCTGTTCTAGGATGATCTTTGTTGCTGTGAAATGCACTCTGAGGGAAGTCGAGGTAGGAACTCAAGCAGGAACTTGAAGCAGAAACTGTGGGTGGAGGCCTGTCTGCTGTCTTGGTTGAAACCCCGTGCTTAGCTAGCTGTCTGAGACAACCCAGGAACACCGCCCTAGGGAATGGTGCTGCCCACAGCGGGTGGGCAACATCAATTAACAATCAAGACAATAACCCCACAGGCCAGTCGGATCTGGGCAATACCTCAATTGGGACTTCCTTCTCAGATGACTCTAGGTGGTATCAAATTAACAATTAAAACTAGGATACCATCATATTAGAATTCTCTAGAAAAAAAATGGAGCCAACAAGGGGAGTATGTGTGTGTCTGTCTGTCTGTCTTCTCTGTCTATCTGTCTGTCTGTGGAAAGAGAGAGAACACTTTCTGTAGATTCAGGTAACCATGGCTTCCCCTTGCTCATTCAAGTCTAGAATATTATTTCCTGTAGTTGAGATCTGGAATGTTTTCCACAGGGTCCTGTGCTAATGGTTTAGATTCAGGTCACTACATTTCAAGGTACACTAGACTTTAAAGAAGCAGAACCTAGGTCTGGTGAGATGGCCCAGTGGGTATGGGAACTGGCCTGTGAACCTGATGACCTGAGTTTGATGCCTGGACCTACATGGTAGAAGAGAATGAACCTCGTAAGTTGTCCTCTGACCTGTGTGTGCACATACATACTCACACAAATAAAAGTAACTTTAAAATTAATAAATAATAGAGTCATGGTGCGCAATCATACACAAAGACATTTGCTCAACTATGTTCATAGCAGCATTATTTGTAATAGTCAGAACCTGGAAACAACCTAGATGCCCCTCAACCAAAGAATGGATAAAGAAAATGTGGCACATTTACACAATGGAGTACTACTCAGTGACAAAAACCAATGATATCTTGAAATTTGGAGGCAAGTGGATGAAACTAGAAAAAAAAAACATCCTGAGTGAAGTAACTGTGACCCAGAAAGACAAACATGGTATGTACTCGCTCATAAGTGGATATTAGACATAAAGCAAAGGACAACCAGGCTAAGATCCACAACCCAAGAGAAGCTAGGCAAAATGGACGACTCTAAGAGGGACACACATGGAGGGCTCAGGAAAGGAAAATAGTTGTGTTATCCTGGGTAAACTGGGAAGGGGAGTAGAAGGGAGAGGATAGGGGTGGGAACATGAGGAATCAGGATGGCCGAGTTGGGAGGACAGAGAGGGGGAGCAATAAAAGAGACATCTTGATAGAGGGAGCCATTATAGGGTTAGGGAGAAACCAGGTGCTAGGGAAATTCCCAGGAACCCACAAGGATGACCCCAGCTAAGACTCCTAGCAATAGTGGAGAGGACGAATGAACTGGCCTTTCCTTATAATCAGATTAGTGACTACCCTAACTGTCATCATAGAACCTACATCCAGTAACTGATGGGAGCAGATGCAGTGATCCACAGCCAAGCACTGGGCTGAGCTCCTGGAGCTTAGTTGGAAGAGAAGGAGGAGAGACCATATGAGCAAGAGGGGGGTCCAAAATCATGATTGGGGAAACCCCCAGAGACAGCTGACCTGAGCTAGTGGGAGCTCACAGACTGTAGACTGACAGCTGGGGATCCTGCACAGGATTGAACTGAGCCCTCTGAATGTGGGTGACAGTATGGTGGGATAACTTGCTCAACCTTGATACAGGGGGAGAGGCTTGGTCCTGCTTCAACTTGGTATACCAGACTTAGTTGACTCCCCAAGGAAGGCCTTACCTCCTTTGAGGAGTGGATGGGAGGTAGGATGGGGAAGGTGAGATAGGGGAGATGGGAGGTGGGAGAAGGGGAAGGAGAGGGAACTGGCACTAGTATGTAAAATTTTTAAATTTTAAATAAAAAAGCATGCACTGCTAAAAAAATTAAAAAAGAATAGAATCCCTTAAGGAACTGTACTCCATTATTCCATTTAACTACTATGGATACCTGTTCCCTTCTGGGTGTCTGGCTGAAGCTCTCATTAGTAAATATTAATAGCTATAGTTAAACATCACTACAAATAGCAACATAATGAATTCTATTAGCTTATTACAATCATAGGCCATCCAAGTGATCAAAAGGTCTTCTATATCCTCCCCTTCTCTCCCTCTCCTCTTTCTTGATCTCTCACCCTTCTCTCTTCTCTCTCTCCCCTCTCCCCCTTCCCTGAAGAATTTTCAAATGAAACTGAGGACAAAAATCCAGAAGAAACTTAAAATGCTAGCACCTCTATAGCCATGGTCTCTGGTCCTCTGAACCATGGTCTGGCCTCATTGTCAACTCCAGGACACAGCTGGCCATGGACAGGCAGTCCAACACAATGTTTAAAATTCAAAATATGAAACTCTGAATAATGAAGCCATCTGGTCCATATTATGTTGTCCCACAATCATAAGTAATGTGCGCTATAAATACAGCAAGCAGAAGGAAGCAAACAAGAGGCTATTCATCAATTCAGAAAATGCACACATGATATGATGACTCCAGTATAGATGCTAACACAGAGACATGTCTTTTTCAGGATACTTTTTACAAATGGTGGGTTAAAACAGGCCTGGACTGAAATATTCAAACTATTAGTGTCCTTATGTCCCTCAAATAATAAGAATCTTCACCAAAGAAATCTATTGCTTTGTTAAGAATGAATAATTAGCCCACCATGGTAGTACATACCTATAATCTCAACACTTGGTAAGCAGAAGCAGGAGGACTATGAGTTTGAAACCAAACTTGGCTATATAGCAAGAACTCCAAAAGAAAAAAATATGCACAGGACTAGAGAGATGCCTCAGCAGTTAAGAGCATTTGCTGCTCTTGCAGAGACCCAGAGTTGGATTTCTAGCCCTCACATCAAGCTGTTCACAACCTCCTGTAACTCCAACTCTGAGGAATCCAGTACTCTCTTCTGGCCTCCAAGGGTACCTGCACTCATATTGGCACATACACACACACACAAAGACACATAAGCTTGTGTGTGTGTGTGTGTGTGTGTGTGTGTGTGTGTACTTTATTTTTTAGGTTTTTTGTTTAGTCTTGAGATAGGGTCTCTCTACATAGCCTTGGTTGTTCTGGAACTCACTATGTAGATCAGCCTAGAATCAGACTCAAAGACATCTGCCTTTCTTTGCCTCCAAGTGCAGGAATTAAAGGCATGTGCCATATTTTAAAATGTATCATATATGAATGACAAATACGAGGCCAGGTGTGCTGGTGTATAACTTTAACTCCAGAACTCAGGAGGCAGAGCCAGGAGGCTATCCATTAGTCTGAGACCAACCTGGTCTATATAGCAAGCTCCAGGCCATCCAGAGCTACATAGTGAGACTCTGTCTCAAAATAAAGACAAGAACCTAGAGTGGTTGAATCCAGAGCCACTTCACAAGAGTCACATGTGAGTCACATATATTATAAGGACACCTTAGTTGACAGGACCCTAAGCACCTAGTATGGCTTGTCATTAACTGCCTCTATAAAATCTGTGAAAGCTCATGGGAGAAAAATGACAAACAACCAAAATGGTTGAGCTCTAGGTTTGTCTACCCAACAGTCTCCTTTTCTCTCTGATTACCTCCATGGTTCCCTGCAACTCTACATCTAAACTTGAGCAGGAGGCCAGCAAGATGGTTCGGTGGGTAAAGGTGTTTACCACCAAGGCTGGATTTCCTGAGTTCAGTACCCACATAGTAGAAGGAGGCAACTGACACCCCAAGTTTTTCTCTGACTTCCACATACAAGCCACAATGTGTGTGCTCACACATATTCGCACACACAAAAGAGAAGTTTAAATGTTTTTAAAGAATGGTAAAACAGGACAGAGAGGGCCTGTGGAAACAAGCTCCACCAGGAGCAGGAGCCAGGAGCAAATCCAGTCCCGGAAGTCAACCCAGTCCTGGGACACTGGCTGATCAGGACTGAGCCAGCGACCTGACTCAAGAGTCTTCACCAGAACAGGTACAGGGGAGTAACAGAGTGAGCCAGAGCCAGAGACAGCTGAGTGAATCTGGAACCTTCAAGGGAGTGGACCTAAGCCAACACCCCGGTGGGTCTGGGCGAGAGTCTAGGACCTCCCAGGAACTAGGCCAGAGCCAGGAACTCTGTCAGCCTGGGCTTGAGTGAACCTGGAACCTCCGAAGGAATAGGCAGGAACTAGACATCTCCCTGGGGCCAGGCGTGAGTCTGAGTCCTCAGAGGGAGTAGGCCTGAGCCAGGACCTCTGTGGGTCCAGTCATTGGTCTGGGACATCAAAAGGAATAGGCAGGAACCTGGAACCTATGCGGTCCAAGCATGAGTCTGGGACCTCTGAGGGAGTAAGCAGGTCCTCTGCGGGTCCAGGCGCATCTGAGCCTGGGACCTCCGAGGCAGTAGACTGGAGCCAGAAACCTTTCCAGGGCCAACTCCAACCCAGGGACTTCTGCAGGAGGAAATCCAGACCAGGATTTACAGATACAGGTCAAAGCCAGTAACCTAGGCCACATTTGCCTGGAGGCAAGGAACTCTACCTTGGGCAACAAATTCCACGTGAGTGGCTCTGAAAAAGCTACCTAAGACAGAGAGGGCCTGGGGAAACAAGCTCCACCAGGAGCAGAAGCCAGGAGCAAATCCAGTCCCGGAAGCCAACCCAGCCCCTAGACACTGGCGGATCAGGATTGAGCCAGGGACCTGACCCAGAGTCAGTGATCTCTACCAGAACCAGAGTGGGACAGAACCAGCTACCTAGGACAGAGAGCGAACAAGCTCCAAGGGAAACAGAAGCCAGGAGCCAATCCAGCCCCTGAACACTGGCAGATCAGGATTGAGCTAGCAACCAGATCCAGTGTCAGGGATCTCCACCAGAACAGGTTCAAGTACAAGCCAGGGACTTCTGCAGGAGGGGATCCAGACCAGGGTTTACAGAAACAGAGCAAAGCTGGCAACCCAGGCCAAAGTAGGCCTGAGACAGCAAACTCCAAGAGAGCAGAGCAAAGCACAGGAGCGCAGAGCTATCTCCAGGAACACCGAGTAACCAATGGGGTAACTAGAACTGTGACACTGACTGTACTACAAGGAACAACCATCTGAGCTTTGGATTCACTGGCACCTAGAAGATTATTCAACAGAATCTCAGACAGCCCCAACCACACCTATTAGAGGAAAAGATGAGTAGAAAAGGTAAGATCACACACTACACCACAAAGAGCAACACAACACCAGTAAAACCTAAAGACCCTACAACAGCAAGACCTGAACAACCAAATATGGATGAACCAGAAGAAAATGACCTAAAAAATAACTTTAAGAGAATGTTTGAAATTCTTAAAGATGAAATGAGAAATTCCCTTAAAGAAATTGAGGAAAAGACAAACAAAAAAGTTGGAAGACATCATGAAATCACTTAAATAAAACCAAGAAAAAGAAATCAAACATATGAAAGAAACTATTCAGTACTTGAAAACTGAAATAGAAACAATAAAGAAAACACAAGCCGAAGGAATTATAGAAACAGAAATCATGAGAAAAAGATCAGGAACCACAAATGCAAGCATGAACAGCAGAATACAAGAGATGGAAGAGAGAATCTCAAGCGCTGAAGATACAATAGAGGAAATAGACTCATCAGTTAAAGAAAACATTAAACCTAACAAAAACCTAACCCAAAATATCCGGAAATATGGGACACCATGAAAAGTCCAAATCTTAGAATAATAGGTATAGAAGGAGAAGAAGTTCAACTCAAAGGCACAGAAAATTTATTTAACAAAATCATAGAAGAAAACTTTCCCTACCTAAAGAAAGATATGCCAAATAGACTGGATCCAAAAAAAAAATGGTAAAACAAAAGTGACAACGAGTTGAGGGTTCAATGTCCTATTTTATTATTTTATAATACTAGAAAGTTTCCATAGTAAAAATTATTTACATGTAAAGGAAGGCTTTAAGGTTTGTGTGTGCTCCTTAATTACATTTATTGATTTGGAGACAGGGCACATACATGTTCCAGGGTACAAGTGTGGCAGTCAGAGAACAAATTTTGGGACTCACTTTTCTCCTTTTTCTATGTGGGCTCCAGGGATTGAACTCAGTTTGTCAGGCTTACTGGCAGGTGCCTTTATTAGCTGAGACATCTTGTCTTGATCTTGAAGTTTTTAGAAGTACATGTCTACAATTCTATTATCACTCCAGATTTTTTGTTGTTGTTGCAAAAATGCAGGGTCACTTGAAATTTTGAATACAAAGACAAAAAAGAAAGTCACCACTAATCTTACCATGAAAATATAAGCAGTGGCATTTTCTCTGTATTGGTCTGGATTTTATAAAACATATGTGGGTTGATACTGTACATACTTTAAGATGATCTTTTTTGGCTTAAGATAGTGGATCTTTTCTACAATTTATGTATTGCTTCCTCGCTCTTTTTCTTTTCATTCTTTTTTCTTCTTTCCCATTGATCATCTAGAAAACCAGTACCTACTTGTTATCCATACTTCTAGCCTCAGGATTTAGCCATTATTAATGCTCAATAAATGTTTGAATTCCTACTTCAATTCTGTTCTCTCAAAAAATGCATGATGAAGAAATTGGTGTTATTATTTATTTGATCAGACATTCTCATTCAAGGTATGAAGAGTAATTCAAAGAAACTTCCATTTCCTTGGGTGACTCTTCCTTAGTTGTGGGATTTCATAGAAAGGACTTAGGAATTCAGTCATTTAACTCTTCTGAGATTGCTTCCATATATTTAAGAAATGAACTAACATGGGTTCCAGGGTACATATTGTACACTGGGAAGTTAGATATGAAACTTTAATGTTCATAGGATTCCATTATTATTTTATAAGTTATATATTTTTTGTGGTTGGTGTGAAGGTGTATACATGCCATATCAGGCATGTGGAGGTCAGAAGACAAATTTTGGAAGTCAGTTCTCTACTTCCACCTGGGGCGCAGGGACTGAACTCAGGTCTTTAGGTTTGGCAGCAAGCACCTCTACCCACTGAGCTTTCTCACTGATCCCCAAGATTGACATTATAAAAGCAAGGATATACATGCACTCCCCTCCAACCTCTGGCTCTTACATTTTTTTCTACCCCTTCTTCCACAATGTTTCCTGAGCTTTGGTGGGGATGATAGAGAGTCCCATTTAGAAATGAGCAGTCACTTATTCTCTGTATTTTGACCACGTAAGAGTCTTTACATCAAATATCACCCACTGGAGAAGACATTTGTCCAATGAAGTCCAAGCTATGGGTATACATTTGTTAGGGTTTTTTTTGTTATTGTTTTTTGATACAAGGTCTCATGCAGTCCATGGTGACCTCTGAATGCTGGGATCACAGGTATGTGCCACCATGCCAGGTTTATGCAGTACTGAGTTTGAACCAAAGGCTACCTGTGTGCTAGACAAGCATTCCACCAACCAAGTCGTATCTCCAGCCCTCTATTATTTTTGTTTCAAGTAGCATTTATGGAGCATCTACTGTCCTTCACTCATTCTTCATAACAAAAGAGACGTGTCTCATAATAATATGAACAGATTTGACTGGGTTATAAAATGAGTAAAAGCCCAATAGAATGGGCACCTAATTCAGCTTTGATTAAACTGAATAACTGTCAGGGGAAAACTTCTGGAGGAAGGAGACAGTGCTTGAGTTTTAAGCAATACTTTTGTGATAATTGCCTGTGTCGGTGATATTTACATTCTTCTCAGTAAACAAGATTCATTTTGTTTTGTTTCAAATAGCTTGGTTCCAATTAGACAAGTCCATCCAAAAAGGAAAGAGCAAAACAATCACTTGAATTGAACAGGTGGGTCTCTTTCTGCAACCCAATTGGAAAACCCATCACAAAATATTGCATCATGCCCACTAGGTATGATGACACACAACTGTAATCCTAGCACTTAGGAGGTTAAGGCAGGAAGAGTACCTCAAAAACCTATCCTAAGCCACATATTGAAACCCTGTCTTTAAAAAAAAGCTGCCAAAATACTACATGTCCTACTTTGCTTTATGTTTCTGTGATAAAGACCATGGCCAAAAGCAACTTGTGGAGGAAAGGGTTTATTTCACCTTACAGATTATAGTCACTCATGGAGAGAAGCAAAGCAGGAATTCATGCATGAACCTGGAGGCAGGAACTAAAGCAGAGACCATGCTTACTGGCTTGCTCCTCAGGACATGCTCTGCCTGTTTTGTTATACAACCCAGGACCACCTGCACCTGCCCAAGGATGGCACCTCACACAGTGGGCTGGGCCTTCCTACATTAGACATTTATCAGGACCACACCCCATAGACTTGCCTACAGGCCAATCCTGTGGTGGTATTTTCTCAACTGAGATATGTTATTTACAGATACGATCTTTATGGCAAATGGTATTTGAAGATTTAAGTTGAACTAAAAAAATGTCATGAAGTTTAACCTATGTTAAACATTTAATTACACTTTAAAAAAAGATGACAAAACCAAGCAGCGCACTACATAATAGAACACTACTGCAAATATCCTTTAATTTTTTATTTATTATCTGTGTGTGTATGCGATGTGGGGAAGAACACACTCCACAGCACATGTGTAGAGGTATGAGGACAACTACATAGGGTCAATTCATATCCTTTACATGAGACTGAATTCAGGTTGTCAGGTTCGCTCAGCAATTAATTTTTAAAAAAGGAAAAGGAAACAAGGTTGAAGTTGTAACCATGATCATCTCATTACAGCACATCCACACTCATGTTTGTGAGACACACATGTGCATATACGCACACACTAATAGAGACAAAGTGCTGACCTTCAGTAAACGAATAACTTGAAAAAGCCCACTAGACATTTCTCGCCACTAGACATTTCTCAACTAAATGTTTTGTAAGCTATTTCATATGTCAACTGTATGTATATATAAGAACTTTTAAGGCTCTTTCACATGAATTTCCATGTATACGGATATATAATTAATTTTCCTTACATGTTTCCTCACTAAAATATGATTTTTCCCTGTGTCTATAATCAGGAATTTTGGATTAAGGACAGGGAGCTGTTTGTTTAGGTCTTGTGCGGCATGTTGCAATTTTAAATGGAAACTTGTTTGCGTTGTTGTTTTTTGCTTGTTTGTGTTTCTTTGGTTGGTTGGTTGGTTGGTTGGTTGGTTGGTTGGTTTTTGTTTGATTGTTTTTGTTGTTTTGGTTTTTTGGAGACAGTGTTTCTCTGTGTAACAGTCCTGGATGTCCTGCAACTTGCTCTGTTGTCCAGGCTGTCCTGGAACTCACAGAGATCTGCCTGCCTCTGCCTCCCAAATGCTGGGATTAAAGGGTGCGTCACCACCACCTGGTTGTTGGTTTTGTTTTTCTTATTGTGTGTTGGGGGCAGACTCACATGTCACAGTGCATGTGTACAAGTCAGAGGACAACTTGGGGAAGTCAGTTCTCTCCTTCCACCAAGTGAGTTTTGGGGGTTGAACTTAAGTACCCAGGAGTGGCTGCAAGCACCTTTACCTGTTTTTATTTAGATTCTGCATATAAGAGAAAACAGGTAATATTTGTCTTTCTGAGTCTGGCTTGTTTTACTTAATAAAATTATCTCATGTTCCATCTTATTTCTTACAAATGACAATTTTATTTTTCTTGATGGATGAATAAAACCCCACTATGTATATATACCACTTTTTTTTCAACCCATTCATGTTTTGGTGGATATCTAGGCTGAATCCATAGGCTAGTTTGTTTTTATTATTATCATAAAATAGGATTTCTTAAATTTAAATACGCTATGGCAAAGGGGCTTAAGAACTTTCAGCAGCCAGATTGACTCCCTTGTATAATAAAATCACTTCCAAATTGAGAGAGCTGGGGGATGGGGGCAGACCAGGCTCTCCTAGTAGCCTGACAGAAATCTAAGCCTTAGTTTCAGGTCACTAAAATGGGACAGAGCTAAACAGAAAGTCCTCAGAAAAACCACAGCCTTCTGCTAGCTCAGCAGGCCCCCCACAGTCCCTTCTGCTGATTCAGCAGACCCCCAAAGCTCCTTTGCTGGCTTAGCAGGCGCCCCTCCCCCCAGTGTCCTGATAACTAAAGATAGTTTTCCTTACCCTGCTGCTGGAAGGTCCCTAACCACTAGGAACTTCCACCAATTGGCTCCCATACTAATCTTTCCTCCACCAATCAGCCCCAGATTAATCCCTCCTCTCTGGAATTGCCCTAACTCCGCTTAAAAGGAGCTTGTGACCTTCTTTGGGGGTCACCAAGTGCCACCCCAATGTTGGAATTCATAAAGCACTCTTGTTACTGCATACTTGGCTGTTGGTCTTCTTTGGGGGCTTCTCTTGGATCCTAACACAAATGTGTCTCTTAAAGAAGCAACATGATACCTATCTTAGTTTCTTTTCTGTAGCTCTGATAAAAAAAAAAATACCCTGAAAAAAGCAACTTAAGGGATAAAGGCTTCAAAATACAGTCCATTCCTGGTGGGGAAATCAAAGCAGCAGGAGCTTGAAGCAATTGGTCATGTTGCACCCACAGTCAGGAAACATGAACAATGAATGCCTGTGCCCAGTTCACTTTCTCCTTTTTATACAGTTCAGGATCCCAGCCTAAGGAATGGTGCTACCCACAGTGGATGGGTCTTTCCACTTAATTATCCTAATGAAGATAAACCCCACCCCCAGGCATGCTCAGTAGCTCCTCTCCCAGGTAATTCTAGATCTCATCAAGTTGACTCTTAAGATTAACCATGACAACGCCTTATGAGAAAAATGCCTTATGTTCTCGTTATGTAACAAGCATGTCATCTTATTTACCCACTTCACTATTGTCTCTGCCAATCAAATGATTGTAACTATCTTGATTGAGGCACCAATTTATAGGCAATAGACATTTTCTCACAGCTATGGAAGCCCACCTATAGCGGTTTATTTTCACAATAAACCTCTTGCCTAAAATTCAAGTTCTAAGTTATTTAACTCCTATAGCTGCCTACCTGAGCAGGCCTCAGAGTGCATAAGAGGAAAGTTACAACAAAAGAAACTAGGAAAACAAGACAAAATGAAATAAAAAATACCACTAGGATTTTGCTTTGAAGATTGCAAGTTTGGTGCCAGTCTGGGTTTCACAGTGTCAAGGAGAATTCTTGGAGACTGGTCAATTAATTAGAACCGCTGGACTATTGAGAGGTTGGAATGTTGCAGGTGCTGAAGCTAACTATGTTATCTTGGGCTAGCTTTGGCTCTCTGAATAGCCATTCATTACTCACCTCTATGTCAGAACTAACATCCTGTGCCTAATAGATAGAACTTTCTGGAACCTATGAACTTAGCAGACTACTGGCTTCCACCAACCCAAAAGCTAAAAATGTCATCAGATAGCATCCGAGTCCTATAGGAGAGCTTCCCCCATTTTCTGTAATAATTTCTGTGATGTTTTCATTAATCTATTTGAATAATGCCTTGATTTTTTACTTTTGTTGTTCTGTTACTATAAAAACTTAGCAAAACTGTATCCACATTGGGACATGGAATTTAGAGTAATCTAAATCTGTGTTCTTGGGCCATTGTCACTCAAATTTGACTCTAGGATTAACTATTTGTTATGCTCTTTGAGGTGAAAAGTATGGTTTTCGTGTGTGTGTGTGTGTGTGTGTGCGCGCGTGTGTGAAAAAAGAAAGGAAAACCAAAAGAATAGTAAAAGCTGTAAGAAAAATGAGTCAGAAAAATCAAACAAACTCGATGTCAACAGGCTGAGACTTTTATTGAAACAGTGAGGGCCCCAAACTTCCCTAGGGATGAAGGCTAAGCACACTACTTAGGGAGGCTAGAGGGCAGGTATACACACACACACACACACACACACACACACATCCTGGTAGCTACCAGGAACTTACAGCTATTTTTTGTGGTTTGACTGGAAGCAGGGTGGGTTGTTTTTGATACTCAAGCATATTGTTTCTGCAGGTAGAGCAGAATGGTCAGGCTGAGACTAAGCCATTCTTTTTGGCTAGTAGCTATCCTGAATCAAGTCCTCGTGCCAGAATAGTCACTCTAACTAATGGATGCCATTCTTCCCTCCAAGAACACTATTTGGCATCTAGAGATTTCTAAGAGGAATGAGGGGTGGTGATAGCACATGCCTTAAATCCCAGGACTCAGGAGGCAGAGGCAGGTGGATCTTTGTGAGTTCTAGGCCAACCTGGTCTACAGGAACTAGTTCCAGGACAGGCACCAAAGCTACAGAGAAACCCTGTCTCAAAAAACAAAAAAAGAGGGGTACCTCACACTGATTTTTTTTCAGCTCAGAATTCTGCAAGACTTTCAAAGAAGAACTAATAACAATACTCCTCAAATTATTCCACACAATAGAAACAGAGGGAACATTGCCAAACTCTTTTTATGAGGCTACAATTACCCTGATACCCAAACCACAGAAAGACAATACTAAGAAAGAGAATTACAGACCAATCTCACTCATGAACATTGATGCAAAAATACTAAATAAAATAATAGCAAATCGAATCCAAGAACACATCAGAACCATCATCCACCATGACCAAGTTAGCTTCATCCCACAGATGCAGGGATGGTTCAACATAAGGGGAATGAGGTAATTTTAATGTAATTAACCCCCCTAAATCTGTAGGGAGTGGCACTATTAGGAGGTGTGGCTTTATTGGAGTGGGTGTGGCCTTGTTGTAGGAAGTGTGTCACTGTGGGGTGGGCATTAAAGTCTCATATATGCTCAAGTCAGGTCCAGTGTCTCAGTTCACTTCCTGTTGCCTGTGGATCAAGATATAGAACTCTCAGCTCCTTCTCCAGCACCATGTCTGCCTGTGTGCCATGTCTCACCATAATGATAATGGACTGAACCTCTGAAACTGTAAGCAAGTCATCACAATTAAATGTTTTCCTTTATAAGAATTATTGTGGTCATGGTGTCTCTTCACAGCAATAGAAGCCCTAGCTAAGACCAAAAAGAAAATGACTTGGTATATAACTGACTGGTTATGTGCTTGCCTGGTATACATAAGGCCCTAGGTTTAATCCCTGGTACTAAGAAAGAAAAAGGGAGAGCAAAGAACTCCCTCAAAGACCGGAGGCAGAGCCCGACATGGTGCCCAACATCTGTTGTCTCAGCACTTGAGATAAGAGGCAAAAAGATCAGGAGTTTAAGGCAAGACTGGTTATGCAGTGAATTTTTGAGACAGAGTTTCAGAAGAAAATAAACAAAGCAAACAAAACTAAGGAAGGGTTTAGGGCTAGGGTATCCAGGGAGCCACTTAAAGAAACAAGCAGAATGTCAGAGGACTTGGAGGAAGCCAACCATAGTCAAGCCAAAGGCATAGTCCTTGTAGACCTACCACTTTCACAAGGCACACCCTGGATATAATTCACAGTGCTCAGCATGCGCACCAAAGCCCCCCAGCAGCTCGCAGTTGCGCGTACATTCCGGTGTTTGGCATGGAAGCAGAATAGTAGGTTCCTTCGAGACAGCCACTTCTGCTCTGGGGTGCACCTGGGCTTCAGGCAGAACTACCTTCTCTGGAGTTTAGTCTCTCTTGCAGGTTTTATTCTACCCAGAATCCAACACAACTGCAGGCTTAAAACAGCAACTCTTCTCTGTGCAGTCAACAAGAAGGAAACAGGAAACAGACAAGCATAAAATGAAGGGGTGCTGGGTCCTGCTTTTGGTTACTTTATAAGCCAAGGCGAGATGCCCAGGTCTTTTTTTTTTTTTTTTTCAAAAGCAGCTTCTAAGTGTAAGTGCTCATTTGACCATACTAGATATTGTACCACCCTGGTCTGCCTTCCCCAAGAACCCTGTTGAGTTGGTCTAACAAAAGTCCCCTTTGGAGGGACCAGCAAGTTGGCTCAGTGGGTAAAGGTGCTTGCCACTAAGCCTAATGACCTAAGTTCAAGTCTCAGAACCCACATAGTGGAAGGAGAGAACTTATGTGGATGTAAGAAACAACTCTCAATTTAGCAAGGCCTGCCACCTTGTGAAAAACAAGTCTCTCTTACTTCTGCTGTTGGGCAGCACACTCCACACTAGCCTGCTTGTTAGGAGCTGTCCACATTTTAGAACCCAGGTCTTCCCTGCCTTCCTGCCCATATTCCAGAGCCAGGCTCTTCCTGCCTTCAATGAGTCAGTGCCAACGCCATGTCAATACTAAAGGCCAATGTGGCAGTTCCCATTGTCACCACTGTTGCATATGTTCATGCTGCATATCTGACACCCTATAAAGTCTGTGCCATCATGGTTCTCTCTCTCTCTCTCTCTCTCTCTCTCTCTCTCTTTCTCTCTCTCTCTCCTCTCTCAGTCTCTCCCTGCCCCAGAGGCAGTCTTTGCATCCCCGCATCCCATGCCCAAATCTCTTGCATGAGGTCTGCTGCATGGTGTGATCTTTGCAGCATTTCTTGGCTTTCCAATCACCACAAAACCCTTATCCTGGTAGCTTGGCTGAGAAGGGGATTCTCTGTCTCCACCTCGCATCTCAGCTTAGGAGTGCTTTGTTTGTTTGTTTCAGACTTCTGCAGTTAGCAGTTTTACCCACTGAGACATCTCCCCAGCCCTACAATATAGATTTCAAGCCCAAGCGTTGGAGGCGGGAGAGGTGCTGAGTAGGGCAAGACACACTCAAGCATAATATAGGCTTCTCAAAGGAGAGCCATGTCTTACTGTCTTTACAATGGCTTTGTGTTTGATCCTGTGGCTTTCTAAGCTACACAGCTCAGAGAGAAAGAGAGTAATTTACAGCAAAGTTTAAAGGTGAAAGAATTTCCTTTTGTAAACAAAGCTGTAAGGTGGATTTATGAGGGTTTTGTCCTGATTTAGGAAAGAGAGGCCAGTGCTAAAAACTGAAAGTTATAGATCATTTTTGGCCCGAAGAAAGCACAGTTTATTTATTGTCTTTGACATCTCAGTTTGAGGTGTCTTTAGGAAAGCATCCATGGTCTCTGCAGGCAGTCTTGGTTTTATCAGTGGTGTCTGAAGTTCCCTGTAACTTTTTTTCTTTCTCATGCATCCCTTCCCATAGTCCTTCATTTTACGTCTGTCTATCCTGCCTAAGAATCATGACATTTGCAGGAAAATGGAGGTGAACAGAAATCATCATGTTAGGCAAGATAAACCAGGTCCAGAAAGACAAATGGCTCATCTTCACTGTCTTAGTGAGACATGAGGAGTTAGACAGACTCCCTGACAGGCAGGCATGGACAGGAGCCATGGCTAGGTAAGAAAGGTGGCAAATCTCCAAAACAGCTGGCTTCTTCCTCAACCTCCTAACCTGAGACAAAAGGCCTTTTGCCTCCCACCATCTGGTCCTCTGCTGATGGACTACCTCAGTAAGCTCAAGGCCTGCTCAGGGCATGTCATACTACATTTCTAGGCCAGTCAACCATCCTAGCTCCCTTCAAACTGACCAACCCTAAAGTAAGCAATGAAAACTCTTCAGAGGCGTGAAAACTCCCAACTCTCCAGAAGAGACTGAATTTTTCAGCTTCCCAAGTACCCTCTGCTTTGCTGAGGGTCTTTTTCTCTGTGTGTCCGCTGCGTGTGTGCATTTTCTCACCCCCAATAAATGCCTTTCTTTAACTGCTGATTCTGTCTGCAGTGCTTGGGAGTTCTCTGCTGCTACATGTCACACTTCCCTTTTTCCTGCCTTTTAAATTTGTTAACTGGCAGAGAAAACAAACCTAGTCAAGACCCCTGGACTAGATCGATATGTAGAACCAAGATTCAAAGATGTGTGTGTGTGTGTGTGTGCGCGCGCGCGCGTGCCTGCGTGTCTTTGAGAGAGAGAGACTTTATTCCTGATGTTTCTGCAGTGCACTTTTCCATCCATTTCTGCAGTGTACTTTTCCATCCATTGCTGCATTCCCTGCCGCTGTCCTTGGTTATAAACCCTCAGTTGCTTTTGTAAGAGTCAGAGTTGATTCTCGTCTCTACTGTTCTACAAGACAGCATGGTGGGGATTCTTGTAGTTACTGTGATAGCCCCCTGACCCACTTAGATCCGCCCTTACTATTATTCTATCTCAACACTTTTTCAAATTCTCATGTGCATGTATACCACATGTGTACATACGTGTGTATAAAGCTTGTATTGCACGGGCACACGTGTATGTGGGTGTGCATGCATGTGGAAGTCACCTGATATTAATGTGGGTTCTGGGAATCTGAACTCCTCTACCAAGAGAAGGGTGATGTCAGGAATCATCTTTATTTGCTCTTCAGCTTTATTCAAGGAGGCAGGGCCTCTCTATGGAAACCAAAGCTTAGCGATATGGCTAGTCTTGCTAGCCAGCTTACTCTGGGGATCCCTGTATCCACGTTCCCAGATTGGAACTGCAGGTGAACCGCCACACCAATCTGCAACCTACAGGTGTTCTGGGGAATCTGAACTCCAGTCCTCATGTTTGAACACAACCCCTAAGCCATCTCTCCAGCCCAACCCCTTCCCTTCTTTTCTCTTTGCCTTACTTTTCTTTAACAATTGTCACCGAAAGCTTTCTTCTCCTTAATGATGCATGTTTCCTTTAAACAACGTCTAAAGCTGGGCTTTTCAAGGCTTTACTCACTGACTAGCAACCCATGGCTGTAATACAGCCTAGGGGGTCTTGATTGGGTTCGTTTTTCTCAGCCAGTTAAAGAATTAAAAAGCAGGAAAAATATCAAGCTTGAAAGGCACCAACCAGAGCCGGCAGAATCAGGAGTTTAATATGGTCGCTAGAAAACTTGCACTGGGCTGATGAGGAAGTCCAACTGATAAAAGTACTGGTTACACGAGCCTGGCCACCTGTTTGATCCCCAGAACCCATGGTGGAAAGAGAGAACCAACTCTCAAAAGTTATCCTCTGACTTCCGCATGTGTGCCAATGGCACACATACAGCGATTGACACATGAGTGCCCCCGTACATACCATATACATACACAAAGATTATTAATAAAAATCTTTTAAAAACAAACTTTCTAGTAACATATGTGAGCCAGGTTATTTTGGGGGGGTAGGGGGTGGAGTCACACCTGCAATCCCAGCCTTTTCTGATGGTTTGATTTTTGAGACAAAGTCTTCAGTAGTTGAGGCTGGCCTTAAACTTGACGTGTAGCCAAGGATGACCTTGAGTTCCTCATGCTTCTGCCTCTACTCCCAAATGTTTGGATTACACGTGTGATGTGTGTGTCACCACACGTACTTCAGGAATAAAGACTTGTTGGCTCGGCGGGGGAGGCTGGAGAAAGGCTGAGATTAAAAGCACATACTGCTCTTACAGAAATAGTTCAGTTCCCTGCACCCACACTTGGCAGCTCACAAGCACCTGTAACTCCAGTTCCAGATGATCTAGTGCCCTCTTCTGACCCCACAGGTACTCATATACATATCATACACAAAAATAATTAATTGATTAATCTTTAAAAAATGACTACTTCCAGCCATCTTGCAGAATCAGAACTGAAACAATGCGTGATCAGAACAATGGTGACTACTGAAGCCTCCTGTTCCCGCCTTTCATCCCAATGCTTTCTCTACTAAACCCAAAACTCATGGCAGGACCCTTGAAGCCAGACTTGGAGGTCCCTGCATGCTTTCGTCTCTTCCCAAGGAAATGACTTGGGGTCACATGGAAGAAATCTCATTTCTTTGCTCCTCATTTCTTTGGTCACTGGTCTGTTTAGCCAGTGCACTGTTAGCCCAGCTTTTGCCCTTACAACTCCTGTAACAACTTCTTTCAAGATCCTTCAAATCTGGGCAGCAATATTTGAGGTGGGACCACTGACTCCCAGGAGTATCCTTGGGAAGAGTCTGGGATACCAGCCAATAACTAGCATTGCCAGGACTCATCATCCAAAGATGCATCTGTTCTCCTCCTATTCACCCCTCAGGATCCAGCTAAACACTTCATTAATGCCTTCCCTGGTTGGACCATGTTTTCTACATTCTCTTTAGCTGACTGCATGAATTCAGAGTCAAGCCTGTGACTGGCTAAATGAATTATTATCCCTTACCCCATATACTTTTTTCCTTCATGTTATTTTGTTATTCTTTTTCTACTTAATAGAGAAAGACTCTTATCTAATATTTAAGAAATGTTTCTTTAACCATGAAACATCAAGAGAAAAGAAATCATCTTTGCACAATATTTCTCTGGAAGAATCCAGAACAACTTGGTAATCTGAACTCGTGGGATGAGAGTAAATTCCCAAGTACAGAAGCTAAATTGAAACTTTCCTGGAATCTTTCAATCGCATATCATGGTTTTGTTTGTTTCTTTAAGAAACCATTTTCACTATGTAAAGTTTTTTCTCAAGATTACATTCCATTTTAGACTTTTCAAAAACCTTTTCTTGCATTATACCCAATCAGCAACTGACAAGCTTTTCCTGCAAAGGACCCAGTGGCAAATATTTTATGCTTTTGGTCTCAACAACTATTCACCTCTCCCTTCACATGAAGAAAGTTGCCATGGGCAAGCTGGGTGTGACTAACAGCCAAGAAAACTACAAAATTGTACCAAAAATGTCCTAAAGTATCAGATGTTCTTTACTTTTTCTCTCCTCTCTCCTTCTCTCCCTCACGTTCACTCTGTGATTTCGCGGGAATAGAACTCAGGGCCTCTCATATGCTAGGAAAGTGCTTGGCCACTGAGCCACATCTCCAGTCCTACTTTTTGATTTCTTCCTTCCTCCCTTCCTCCCTTCCTTCTTTCCTTTCTTCTTTCTTTCTTTCTTTCTTTCTTTCTTTCTTTCTTTCTTTCTTTCTTTCTTTCTCGATTACTTGTTTTGAGTTTTTGATACTGTGTCATGGACCTGTGAGATGACTTTGAAGGAAAAGGCCCTTGCCTAATAACCTGAATTTGATCCTTAGAATCCACAGTAAAGGTTGACCTCCATATTTGTTATGACATGTGTATGCCTGTACTCGCACATGCATCATGCATGTACATACATGCATGCACCTGCACACATATACACACATACAAATACAATAATAACAAAGTTTTCTAAATTACAACAATAAAGAGAGACAGAGCATCATATAACCCAGGCTGGCCTCTCACCTGCTATATAGGTGAAATTGGCCTTGAACTCCAGATGCTCCTGCCTCTACCTCTCAAATTCTAGAATTACAGACATAGAGACCAGACTGATTCCCTTATCTCCCTCCCTTTTTAAAAATGTGTATGGGTGTTTCACGTGTATATATATCTTTGTACCAAATGTCTGCCTAATGCCCAGAGAGGCCAGAAAAGGACATCAGATTCCCTGGAACTAGAGTTACAGATAGTTGCCAGTCATCGTGTAGGTGCTGGGAATCAAACCCAGGTCCTCTGGAAGGACAACCAGTGCACTTAACCATTGAGCCATCTCTCCAGCCCCTGCTTCCCCATTCTTCAACAGAATAAAACAAATCTCAGCTAAAGAGGTATGCTTACGAGGGCTGGGAAAAGGAAAGTTGAGGCTGAGTGTGGTTCAGTGGTAGAGCACCTGCCTAGCATGCTTAAGGCTCTGGGTTCAGTTTCCAACACCACAAAATGAAAAGAAAAGAAAGATAATAGAGAGCAGAGGGAGAACATGGAATCCTTTATTCACTTAGAAAAGCAAAGTATTTTGAAAGTGGGAGAAAAGTCAGTGGGTAATAGCTCACACTTCTAATGCCAGCATTTGAAAAGTGGGGGTTCAGCGCAGTTCAAGGGAAGAGTTAAGACCATGACTGAAACAAACAAAAAGGCCAAAACAAAAGGTAAAAAAACAAATGAATATTTAAAGTCATCAAAGCAAGGGCTGGAGAGATAGCTCAGAGGTTAAGAGCACTGGCTGCTCTTCCAAAGGTCCTGAGTTCAATTCCCAGCAACCACATGGTGGCTCACAACCATCTGTAATGAGATCTGGTGCCCTCTTCTGACCTGCAGACATCCACGGAGACAGAATACTGTATACATAATAAATAAATAAATCTTTAAAAAAAAAAAGTCATCAAAGCAATAATGTCTTCCTTTCTTTTTTGTATAAATCAATAGAGCCAGCAAAGAAGTTCCTTCTAAATTGAAAATTCCTTGCATTTTCTTTCATCTCTAGACCTTAAAACATCCACTCCAAATTAACTAAACATATTGCTCTCTCAAACCATTAAATTCTCTGCAAAAGCAACCATCAAGACAAGTGGTCTCATCACCCTGGCCTGTACTGAGGTATCTCTAACTCAGAGAAGCCCTTCGGGACAGTGATGCAGCCTAGATGGGTCAGCTTTCTGAACCATTGGCTCCAACCTCCAGGTTCTTAGGCTTTATCTTATGCTACAAAATGTTGTGCCCGACATACTAACTAAAAGCAGTCTTTCCAGAGGAAACAAAGCAACACAGAATGTCCATTTTCAAATGTTTGTGTTCCAAGAAAAAAAAGATAGACAATCTAACTGTTCAGGCTTAAAAACTAGTTCCAGCTGGCCTAGTGACTCACATCTGCAATCCCAGAATTTAAGAGGTGAGGTAGGAGGATAATCGTGAGTTTGAGATCATCTTATAATACACGGGATGTTCAGAACAGCCCAACTACAGGATAAGAAAGCACCTATAATCCCAGCACTTGGGAGGCAGAAGCAGGTCTTCTGTGAGTTCTAGGCCAGGCAGCACTCCATAATGAGTCCTGTCTAAAATAATAGCTAAATTCCAAAATTCCATCTGTCTTTTGTCATAGGAACTTCAGTCATGAACTTAACAGTGAGAAGGGAAAAATATATTTTTTCTCCAGTTCATGTCTCTCTCATCTCACTAGTGCACCACCTATGACTTACAGAAGCTCAGCCCACTAGTGAGTCCAGTGCTCACTACTGACCTAACAGGATAAATGAGAATAAATGCACACCTTTTTAAAAAAAAATAATCTCAACTAAATAGAAAATTCAAGTAAAAAGTATGTCAGCAAAAGTGGCCACTAAGATTGGAGATAACATTTTTAAAGGGGTGGGGGCGGTTGGAGAGGTGACTCAGCACTTGCTGCTCCTGCAGAAGAATGGAGTTCAGTTCCCAGCACCCACATAAGGGAGCTCACTATCACCTGTAACTTCAGCTCCAGGGGATCTGATGTCTTCTTCTGTCTTCCGCAGGTACTGCATAAATGTGGTGCACGTGTAGACAATCAGATGGGTGCACGTGCATCTTTAAAAAGACAGGCACTAGAGGGCTATGGAGATGGCTCAGTGGGTCTGCTGCACAAGCCTGAGCCTCTCAGTTTAGATAGCCCCCCCCACTCATGTAGCAGCAGGGTGCAGAAGCATGCATGGGTCTATAATCTCAGCACTGGGAGAGGGGCAGAGGCGGGCAAATCCTAGGGGGTTTCCTGGCTGTTCAGTCTACTAAAATGAAATGCTCCGTGTTCAGTAGAAAACGGACTCAAAATAAAATAAAGTGGAAAATTATAAAGGAAGATGCCTAGTGTTGACCTCTGGTCTCCACATGAACACTCATAGGTGAACACCAACACACAAACATACATGTGCACACGCACAAGCACATGCAAGGAAAAAAATCAGATGGAAGTGGAAAAAACTGAACAAAACAAAAGTCCCTTCAGCTTTGATGGGGTCTACACTTCAATAAAATGTAGGTTGACAGCAAGCAGATACGGTCACTCAAGCAGATTTGTAACCAGAGACTTAAGCTAGAGGCTGGATTCAGGGCTTCCAATAGTCAGGTCCAGACACTCCAAAGACAAGAAAGGAGTTTAATCAAAATGAGCATGTGCAGCTAATCCCTTTCCTTGGGAAGATGTAAACAAGGTCTACCCTCTCTCCTAAGGTCCCAACTACAAACCTAGGCACGATTCTGTCAAAGTTCACTCTGGGGTACGAATGAGTTTATTGGGCTTCCTTACAGAGCATAGATGAGGGGTTACTTACAGGGAAGCGGGTCGGCGCTCCTTCCCCTAAAGGTTGCATATGAAAAGTCTTTACCCAGCAGGGATGAGTGCTTCCCCACAACCACCCTGACAGACAGACGGACGGACGAAAGGTTGCATATGAAAAGTCTTTACCCAGCAGGGATGAGTGCTTCCCCACAACCACCCTGACAGACAGACGGACGGACGCTCTCCTAGGTTTCCTAGCCCCCGTACTAGAGGTGGTAGGAAACAGCTGGAGACTTGGGTGTGGGTCTTGTGACCCTCCCCACCCCTCTGCCAGGATATGTAAACAGTCAACAAGCCCAGCTGGCTTGCCAAGGGGTACAGCTGAACTGCCAAAGATGACATTTGCTTGGCTTAGAAGACACAGCACACTGAGAAAACATAATATAAGAAAGTCAGCCTATTTTCATGGCATTGACAATAGAGAGATGGTCTGGGGCAAGAGGTGTAATTAAGAAGTCCTGTTCAGCTGGGCATAATGGCGCACACCTTTAATTCTAGCACTAGGGAGATAGAGGCAGGAGGATCTCTGTGTCTAAGGTCAGCCTGATCTACATGATGAGTTCCAGGATAGTCAGGGTATCTTAGTTTGGGTTCCTATTGCTGTGAAGAGGCGCCATGACCATGGCAACTCTTAGAAAGAAAACATTTAATTGGGGTGTCTTGCTTATAGTTTCAGAGGTCCAGTTCATCATCATGACAAAGGGGCAAGGCAGTGTGCAGGCAGACGTGGTACTGCCTACATCTTGACCAGAAGGCAGTACTGTGTACTGGGCATATCTTGAGTGAAAGAGACCTCAAAGCCTCCCCCCCCCCCGCAGTGACACTTGTCCTCTAACAAGACCACACCTCCTAATAGTGCCACTCCCTTTGGGGGGCCATTTTCTTTCAAACGACCACACAGGGCTACATAGTGAGACCTTATCTTGAAAAAGCAAAACAAACAAAACCAACAACAACAAAAAAAGAAGTGCTGGTCAAAATGTGGTCTGGTTGATCATCTTCTCAGTTCTGATCCTTAGTACTCAAAGAGGTAGACCAGTTCCCATGAGATAACTACTCTTGTGTTGGGGTGATATCATGGAGGGAGCTGTGAGGCTTTGTTGTTTCTAAAATCTAAGGTGGACTGCAGGTTTAAGACACTGAGTGGAGACTTTGAGGTCCCTTGGGTATAATGGGGGGGTGGCATCTGACGAGAAAATGCCTGTCTTATCTTTGTATTTTCATCCCAGAAGGGCAGTAAGATTGTTGTTTTTCATTCAATACAGCGGCTGCACCTTAAGCCATTGCTGTCCCAGCTCGCAATTGCAGCTCCGCAGCTACCAACAGCGGTTCAGTCACACTGGCTGCAGCCAGGTGGGTATTCTATTCCCTCAGGCATGGGTCTATCACTGCTGCTAAAGGAAACTTCAGCTAAATCTCTATCCTCCTACAGAACTCAGGATTCAGGGTTGAGATGAAACCCTCCTAGTTCAGAGAGACTGAATAGCAAATAGCTAGCCTTCTCTCCTTGTTCGTGTCTCCCTCAAAAAGGGGCATCCTCCTTCTCAGCCCCCACTAAAGACCCTAGATTCACTTAGTTCCTCCATACCACTTCCTGTCAGCTTGCTTATGACTCAACCTCCTGACCCCAGGTTAATTTCAATCCAACAAATGTAACACATCTTTGCATCTTTAACAAAAGTGGCACACCTTTACACAGTTAAAATAATATTCCACGACATAAGACAGGTCAGGCACCACCCGTTCCAAGATAGGCACCCCTTGGTACTATGTGCTAGAGATCAGTGCAAAAGGAAGGTAGAGAGGCCAAGTTTTCAATTCTGCTTTCAGTTATGTGTGGGCCCAAGTGAAGAGTCAGAGCACTTTAACAAAAGTATCTTCTAGATACTCCTTGTATAACCTTAGTAGATTTCAGAAAAGAGCAGCTGCATGGTAGCTTGGCTTGGAAAAGGAGTCGACACGAATTAGCCTTCAGCAATGAACTTTATTAGGAGAAAGGACCTCATATCATCAAGTTTGACAGCAGATGCCTTTACCCACTGCACCATCTTGATGGTCCTAGAGATTATTAAGTAAATTGTCAGATTTAGAAAGATAAGCATCACATTTCCCTTTATTTTTGAAACCTATATTTTATATAGATACATAAAACCATGTATACTTATATGACACAAAAGTAGAAGGGAAACTGTAAGGAAACACAGGGAACTAATGGGAGGGCAGAGAAAGGAAATGTTAGGAAAAAATCAGCCCAGTGTCACACAAAGGACCACATGAACAAAGTGAAAGTTGGCAAGGCAATTCTTTTTGAAGAAAGGGTATGCCAGAATACACAGCAACCTAACAAGCACACTTGACCAAGATGTTTTTTTTTTTTGTCTTTTATCCCTAACTTAGATGGTGAGTGAGTCTCATACCATTGGTGGAAGCTTGGCCTCACAATCTGACGCAAGGGGGAAGGGGGAGGGTCCGGAAATATGCATTCCAGTAGGACTGTCTTTGATAGAAAGAACAACAACAATTTCTTACAGGGAAGACTAAAGGGGTATGGGGTGAAAATATGGTCAAAATACATGAACCCCAGTACTGTGTACATTGATTATATGTTAATAAAAAGGTGACTTGAGTGAACAATTTAGAGCAACTTTCTAAGTGTTCCTACCTGGGTTTGCTAGTTTATGTCAATTTCACACAAACTAAGACACCTGGGAAGAACTCAATTGAGGAATTTCTTCCATCAGACTGGCCTGTGGGCATGTCTGTAAGGCATTTTCTTGTTGATTGATGTAAGAGGGCCCACCCCACTGGGGGTGGTGTCAACCTTGGGCAGGTGGTACTGGTTTGTATAAAACAAGCTAAGCAAGCCAAGAAAAGCAAGTCAGTAAGCAGCGTTCCTCCAGTAATCTCTGCTTCAATTCCTGCCTCCAGATTCCTGCCTTGGCTTCTGTGGTTGGTTGAAAGAAAATAGCCCCCTTAGAGAGTGGCATATTAGGAAGTGTGGCTTTGTTGGTGTACGTGTGACCTTGTTAAAGAAAATGTGTCAAGGTGGGCATGCTCAAGCCACACCCAGTGTCTCAGTTCACTTCCTGTTGCCTTTGGATCAAGATTATTAACTCTCAGCTCCTTCTCCAGCATCATGTCTGCCTGGATGCTACCATGTCCCACCGTGATGATAATGGGCTAAACCTCTGAACTGTAAGCCACCCCAATGAAATGTTTTCCTTTATAAGAGTTACTGTAGTCATGGTGTCTCTTCACAGCAAAAGAAACCCTAACTAAGACAAGGGTGCACAGGATTTCCCCAGACTGTGATAGCTCCTATCAATGCTCTTGATGGTCAAGACACAAGCATAACCTCAGTGATGGACCATAACCTGTAAGTCAAATAAATAAACCCTTTCCTCCCAAAGTTGTTTTTGAACAGTGTTTTATTACAATGACAAGAGGCAAACTAGGACAATGACACTTAATCACTCGGGTATTTGTTCTGTTCTTTGCTAGATTCCAAGTTCATTAACCTGTGTGTATGTGCGCACACATACACACACACAATCACATGGCAACAACCAAGGGTTGTTTCTTAAGTGTCCTTCCTCTGTTCCTACTTACTGCCTCATTAGCCACAGCAAAAGCACTCAGTTGTTAAGTGACTTGAGAAATCAGGATCATTAAAATTGAAAATGTCCATTTAAGCCAGCCTACTCCTTTGTGATGCTAAAGTGTCCCCTTTGTGAGTACATTCTTCTCTCTCAGCTAGGCCAATTGCAGCTTTTAACCCGGGCTTTTCATTCAGAGCCTCTAGTAATCTTATTGCTATAATTTTCACAAGAGGAACACTAAAGCAATTTAATATTTTTTTAACCACAAAGATTTTTTTCCATTTCGCATGTATTGGGTAGCTAAGATTTCTGTAGCATCTTATAAAATAATGA
>PVIU01015897.1:0-46727 GCA_004026605.1 Ondatra zibethicus
ACACACACACACACACACACACACACACACACACACACACACACACACACACACACACACACACACACACACACACACACACACACACACACACACACACACACACACACACACACACACACACACACACACACACACACACACACACACACACACACACACACACACACACACACACACACACACACACACACACCCCAAACTGCTGAAACAAAATGGGATGCCCACTAAGGTCTATGACAACCTTAAGAAGTATCAGCTACTTTCCTATTACTTGGATGCGGGGAGGGGATTTATTTTTAACCGAGTTGCTTGTTTTTAGCAATTATGTTAGCTTAATAGACAGTAACCTTAGGCTTATGCCTGAATTTTGTGTAGCCATTGAGAGGCAGAAGGTTAACCCATGCTGGAAGGCTGATCTCTTTATTTTTGATCAACGCCATCGCCTCATTTCAAAAGAGGGTGTTAGGTAAAAGTTCTGACTTGAAACATTTCTTCCCAAAGGGTGGCCACCTTAAGCCTGGAGGAGTCAATAAAACTTACAAGTCTCAGGGAGTTTCAGAAACTTACAAAACTCAGAGGTTTATGTAAACAGATGAATGGCAGGAAATAAGAGACTCTCTGAGCTGCTGTAGGACACTCTTGAACCTATCTAGCTGCTTGCTGAAGCTCCTGACACTTACCAGACTGATAAGGTCCCTCCTCAAAGCAGGAAGAGAACAGGTTGGTGGCTCTGACTGCAAGTCCTCTGGATTATCAGGGTTCCATCTTTCAGTGATCCTTATCCATGCAATGGTGGGCTTTTGGGTGATGCAGCTGCCTTTGAGTCACCCATATTTTTGTAGTCTCTCGCCCACACACCTATACTTAACCCCCACAAACTCACCAGTTGACTAAGCCAGGCTTTAGCTAGACTGCCTTGGAATACCCTTTTCTTTTTTTTTGTATATCATTTAGTAACATCTTCCCAGAAAAAGTCTCACAAAAGAGGGGATGAAGGATAGACTCACTCGGGTTCTGGGTGACAACTTACATCAGTGATGTCCTCTGCTGTTTAAGGACATCTCAAGCCACAAGACAAGGTGATAGGAAGACAGTTTTTTCAGAGTCCATAAATAAAATTTTATTGGACACATCCACACTCGTTTGCTTTCAAATCATCCCTGAATGCGCCCGATCTCGTAAGCTAAGCAGGATGGGGCCTGGTTAGTACTTGGATGGGAGGAAGACATTTTTTATGTTGTCCTTGATTTAAAGACTTCTGTGGATAATTCGTGTTTACCTTTAGAAGTTGTATGCTTGTCTACTCTTTTACCTCTGGGACAATTCAGTATGGTCTCCTTTTTTCCCCCCATATGTTACAAATGCCTTTTCTACATCACTTTATCACTCAGAGTTGTCTTGGGATGTCTTTATGGATCTTGGAGGAAGTCGCAGACCTCACATCAAAAGAACAAAGTGACACCATCAAGTATGATATACCCATGAAAGGAAGTCTCCCAGGAAGACAAACCCTCCATGACAAACCTTTGGGACACAGTGTTGGGCTACTTTGGGTCCCTGTCTGTCGAGTACCCCAATGTCTCAGCTCCATGAAGCTCCTCTGTTTACCTGCTGGGAAAGACAATTTGTTATCCTCAGGGAAATCTCTGACTCCAAAAAGCCATGGCTACACTTACATGCTACTCACAAAGGTACTTTGTCTCTGTTTCCACACGGGTCCTGGAGGATGATGGTCAGACTCAAGTCCTCAGACTTATGAAACAAGCGCTTAACTGACTCATTATTTCCCCAGCCAGTTTTATCTCTTTGATTGGCATATTGGCACAGGTGGCTGAGCCTAGGCTGTTAGAGCTTCTTGAGTTGGGGGCTTTTGTATTAAAACTCCACTAACACCAGCAATGAGAATAAAAGGGAAAAGTTTGCTATAGTCAGGCAATATGTTTTGGTGATATTTGTTATGCAGCGATAGCTGATTAACACACTATTTGTATACTGGGGAAGTGGGTCATGTGGAAACAGAGGGAGGATGGTGGAAGAAAGGTTTCTAGTTACTAGGGAAAGGGAGAAGTTGTTCTTTGTCTACCATAGGTCCTAAAGGACCTTGTAGCACGAATTTCTCTGAACTTTCCAGACCTATCATTGTGCCAGACAAGCCATTATGCTAAATTTTTTTAAAGGTAGGAATTCAGTGGTGACCCGCTCAGAGCTAAAAGGGCAAAACTGAAAGGCAGTGATAGAATAACCTTTTATAGCAGGCAAAATTGATGACCTGATTCAACAATCCCCAAGGACTGTATATCTCAGCAGCTTAAAGCAACCTTCATTCCCGTTCATGCTAAGAGTGAGGGTTTCCCATCCTGCCCAGGGGCAGGGGAGAGTTCAGAAAATGTAAGGAAATATGATCTCAGCCTTGCAAATGACAGATAGTTCTAGTAACAATGTGCTGATTTGATTTGTTGTGATGGGGAGCTTTCTTTGGTAGAGGATTTCAGAAATGGAGCACCAAATACTGGGGAGGTGACTCAGTGGGTAATGTGCTTGGCAGGAAATAAAGAGGACCCAAGTTTGCTCCCTGGAACACATGTGCAAAGCTCTGTGTGACGGTGCACACTTATAATCCTAGGGCTGGGGAGGCAGAGCAGAGACAGGCAGGTCCAGGGGCCTGATGGCCAGCTCCTATGCTTGGCAAGCTCAAGGTCAGCGAAAGACCCCATCTCTGAACCATAAGGTCAATAGATCACGCCAGAGGAATGACACCTGAGGTTGACCTCTGGCCTCTGATTCCAATGAAGCAGAATTTATAAACCCCTTGGCAGTGCATGGCTAGAGTGGGCTTCTATTTCTGTGATGAATCCTTTTGTTGAATCGAACCACCCAGACAAAGTAGGGTGGTGCATGCCTGTAATCTCGGCATTCAGGAGAACGAAGCAAGGGAGTCGGAAATTCATGACTGGCTTAAGTTACACAAAGAGACCTCGTCTTAAAAACAAAACAAAACAAAGAAAAATGAAATAAGCGCTGGGGAGATGGCTTAGTTGGTGAAGGTGCTGCTGCAAAGCCCAACAACCTGAGTTCAGTTCTAGGTATCCACATGCTGGATGGAGAGAGTTAACTCACAAAAGCTGTTCTTTGACTTCTATATGAGCGCACGCATGAGCATGCGTGTGTGCACACACATGCACACGCACATGCGTGCAAGTGCATGTGTGCAAGCACTACTAAACAACTAAAACAAAATGACCATACTATAAACTTAAAAAAAAATAGATAAAAGAACCACCACAGTCCACAGTGATTCTCCTGCCAGCCAGTTTCTGAGTGTACACTTGCCTCTCTGTGTAGTAGTAAAGAAATTTACTTGCTTTGAGAACTATTTGTTCATTTCTGTAGACCATACAGATTGTGGGGGCCCAGCAAGGGTTGGAGGTAGTGGGGAGATGGAGATAAGATTAAAATGTATCATACACATATATGACATTTTCAAAAATTAATTAAAAAAGACTTTGCTGGTAATATTACTATGTGCACCTATTTTAGTTAGCAAGAATTATCAAGGCCAAGCACTGTGTCTTAAACCCCTTCTTCTCATCTGAGCCTTGCTGTGTTGATCGTAGGTCCTTGGATATCTGCACTCCATATATACTTGATTCTTACAGCAGACCCATTTAGTCGACCAACTGGGCTTTACATCCTTCATCCACGATTCTCTGCTGTCTAGCCATCTTCAACTTAGAGAACATGTGACCTAATTCTGGCCTGTGAGTTATACATCTCTGATTTAGGAGGAAACGATGCTTGAAAATAGGGTTTTAATGTCTTCTGTCTAATTTCTAAATGTTGGAAACTTACTTCCTGACATTCCTGTGGGATGTGGAGCTGTGAGGCCTGTTGGGAGATACGTAGGTCATGAAAGCTCTGCCCTGATTAAAAGATGGATAACTCATTCAAATGAGTTGTCATGAGTGTGTCCTTGTTATAAAGGAGCTCCTTCTAAGATGATCACATTCTGTGGTTTATCTCTACTTCAACCCAATCAAGAATTACCCGGAAGCCGGGTCTCTGGGCATGCGTACGGGGGATTCTTTACTGTGGAAATTGATATGGGAAGACTCATCTTAGTTGTGGTCAGGAGAAGCAAGTGGGGCACTAGCACACATGCATTACTCATTGTTATCTTTGACTGTGTCAGTCATGTGATCGGCTGCTTCAATCTCCTGGTGCTTTGACTTCTCCACCACAATGGACTGTGACTGTGAACTAAAATCAACCCTTTCTTCCTTAAGTCGCTTTCGTCAGGGGGTTTATCATGGTGGCAGAGAAAGAAACTGAGACATTTTTTTGCTTTCTGTCATGTTATACAGCACCATTAAAGCCCCTGCAAAGAATTTTTTTTTTTAAAAAAGGATGCCATCACTGTGTCATTGGCGTTCTCATTCCCTAGAACCAAGAGCCAAATCGACATTTATTCTATTTAAACTACTCACCTGTGAAATTCTGTTATAGCAACAGAAAATGCACCATGATACCCACTTAGTTTGTTGTTGTTGTTATTGTTCTCATCTTCCAGCCTGAGCTTCTATGGTTTCAATGTGCAATGTATCTCATGGGATCATGTATTTGAGGATTTGGGCTCAGCTAGTGGTCTTTTGGGAGGGTGTGGAGCCGTTGGGGGTGGGCTCTTTCTGGGAAGTAGGTTGATGATGATGGAGGGGGATGCTTTGAGGATCACAATCCTGCCCCACATCCCATCCTTTCCGATTCTTGTTCCTCTTAGATATAAGAATGTAAGTGATCCTAGCTTCCCATTCCTTCTCAGCCATGGTGGACTCTATTCCCTCAAACCTTGAGTCCAAATAGACCCTTCTTCCACTGAATTGCTTCTGGTCAGGTGTTTGGTCACAGTGAAGAGAAAACTAAATGACACCAGTGTTTTGAAGGCACTGGACATCTTATGACCACGAGGCTCATGTGTATCAATGAAGGATGGTAGATCAGACGGGCAAGAGCTCGTGTTCAGTGATTCTTTAGATACTATTTGTGCTGTCTTGCAAGCATCAGCGGTTCACCATTGGAGAGATGGCCCAGTGGTGAAGAACGTATGTTCTTCCAGAGGACCCAAGTTCTATCCCCTGCACCCATGTTGAGTGTCTCACAACCACCTGTGACTCGAGCTGCAGAAGATTCACTGCCATCATCTGGCCTTTACAAGCGCTTACACATAGTTAAAAATACATCTACCAAAAATTCAGCTTTTAAGTTTCTAGGAATTTTGTGGGCTTACTGTTAAGCATGACCGCTATTAAAATTTATTTTATGGCTGGGCAGTGGTGGCACACACCTTTGATTATAGCACTTGGGAAGTGGATGCAGAAGGATCTCTATGAGTTCGAGGCCAGCCTGGTCTACAGAGTGAGTTCTAGGACAACCAGGGCTACACAGAGTATCTAATGCTCCTGAGGTTATCTCCATTGTTTTACTTACAGAAGAAATAATTTGTTCATTATTCATTTACTTAATCTTAACTTTAAAACTTTTTATTAAACTTATTTACTTATCATGTGTGTTTGTATATGTGTGTACATTTGTGTGCATGAACATGCCATGGCACTTGTGTGGATGTCAGAGGGAAACCTGAGTGATCCAGTCCTCTCCTTTTGTCATATGGGTTCTGGGGACAACACTCAGGTCATCCACACCAAGTACGTTTACGTGCCAAGCCATCTCACCAGACCCCCCCCCCACTTTGTTTGAGACACAGTTGCATGATGTAGCTCAGCTTAGTCTGAAATTCACTGGGCTGTAATAAAAGCCCAGAGACAGATATTGGGGTTTAACATAAACGTCAGGAAAGCAAAGCAGCCAGTCACTGGTTCTTACTTCTGCTTCAATCTAAAAAGGCAATCCGGCCTCCAGGAATCTCAGAATGAGACTATCTGAGAGCTGTCTCCTCCCTTCTTATATTCCTCTCTGGGCTGGGATTAAAGGCGTGCACCTCTATAGCTGGGTTTCTATGGCGAACTAATGTGGCTACTGGGATTAAAGGTGTGTGTCACCTTTGTGCTTTATCATGACGTGACATTGAGGGTTTCTTCTAGGCTCTGAATTCTGTGTCTGAATAGGTGTTAACTATTTATCTGTGCATCACTTCTGTTTCTGCGTGGGACAGCTGAATCGTCATATCTATGTTACCAAGATGGGATCACTGAATTGTCATATCAGTGTCTCAAAGCACTCTTCCAGAATTCTCAGTGTAAGAGACAAATTAGATGTCATGTCTTTAAACTACTAATAAGAATTTTTGTTGTTGTTTTCTGTTCACGTTTATGCCACAAAGCCATTCAAACATATTGCTCTCAAGTTAATCTGCCAAACACAGGTGGAAAACAGAGGCTAACACCACGAGGGCCGAGGAAGAAATGATCTGCCTTGGAGCTGAAGTTGGTGGTCAGAATACGCAGAAGCCAATGTTGGCAGCCCTCGACTTTTGAGGTTTTGCATAAGCATCTACTACTTGACTCTGGAACTCTGAGCACTCTGTGTCCGCCTCTGAACGTTAGGTTGGGAAGTAGATGAATTGATTTTCTATACCCCTCGTTTGGCTCCCTTTCCATTGATGCTGGAGCTGCAGAATCTCATTGCGAGTATAACAGCTGGTGATATAAACATGTTATATCCTTGGTTAAAGAACAATTCTTTTTAGAAGCTTTATAATGTGATAAACTGACCCCAGATTGTGACCATAATTTTTTTTCTTTTTTCTCTAAAGCGATCAAAAATTGACAAGCTCCACAACATTCATAAACTCTCTAACATTAGGCCATGGTCATCTATCTGCTCTGTTTATGAGCTGAGATAGACTTGAGGCTTGGGAGGGAGTGGGTGTTCTTACAATGGCTTCGTGGCCTGGAACCTGGAGGTTCACAAAGCTTAAGTCATAGGCTCATGGTGAAAACACAGAAAGTGGGGTTCAATTGTAATCAAGCCAGTTGTCTTACCTCTCAGAATCATGTTTCAGGGATCCAGCACAATACAGAATTTGAATACATGGAAATTATCTTTCTGGTGTTTAAGAAGGATGGTTGGATTCTTTTCCTTTCTTTTCTTTTCTTTTCTTTTCTTTTCTCTTCTTTTCATGAAGCTGAGGAGAGCCAGAGATTAAATATCCGGGTCTCTGATGCAAAATGTAACATTGCCAATGAAATTGGACTCTTTCTTGG
Source organism: Ondatra zibethicus (assembly GCA_004026605.1). Taxonomy (NCBI): domain Eukaryota; kingdom Metazoa; phylum Chordata; class Mammalia; order Rodentia; family Cricetidae; genus Ondatra; species Ondatra zibethicus. Next base: position 7,221 of record PVIU01015897.1, read on the forward strand.
TAATTTTGTGTAGATGTATACATGTGTGTGTTTCTGGGTGTGTGATTGCAAATGTATACATGTTTGTGTGATTGTGTATGTATAAATGTTTGCATGATTGTGCATGTATTTGTGGTGTTGGACAATTCTGTATTCTGTCAATTATATTTTAAACAAATGCTGATTGACCAGTAACCAGGCAGGAAGTATAGGTGGGACAACCAGACAGGAAGTAGAGGCGGGACAATGAAAACAGGAAAATTCTGGGAAGGAGGAAGCCCATTCCTCCACAGTCCTTTTCAGACACCAAAGAAGCAGGATGTCACCTGCCCCGCTGAAAAAGGTACTGAGCCATGTGGCTAACATATACCAGAATAATGGGCTAATATAAGTTATAAGAGCTAATACAAAGCCTGAGCTAATGGACTAATTAGTTTATAACTTATGGAGATCTTTGTGTGATTTTCTTCGGGGCTAAGCTTGCCAGGCAGCCAGGGTGAAAAGCAGGCCCTCATGTTAAAGAATGGTGCCCATGTGGACAACTGCATCCACATAAAGCCTGACAGAGCTTGGGAAGTAATTCTAGACAGAAAAGAATAGAGTAAAGCATGGCTTCTTGGTAGCAGCAATTTCTCAGGTCTGCTCTGCTTGCTAGAGGCAAGCAAGTGATCTCATTTAAGAGAGGCTTCTTCACTCAGCTTTAGCTACAAAACCTTTTAGCTCTTTTAAGAGGTCCTGCCATGAAACACTTACATAGCGTTGATGAAAATCTGACTGCATGCTTTTTGGTTTTCAGTGATAGCAGGAAAAAAAACTGTGCCATTTTAAAATGCTGGCTTTATGGGCCATCCTGCCAGTACAAACTCTGACTCTTTGAGGCAGGAGGTCCGGCTACAGAGAGAGCATTTGAGTGTTGTCTGTGGACACACTGTTGCAGCTTGCTTGCTGGTAAGGACCTGGAAATGCCATAGAATTGTGGCAATAAACATGGCTCATGCTGGTACCTCCACCATGAGCCTGAAATCTCAGAAAGCTAAGGAATGGGCTGGATCTAGCTGTCACAGCCACGGCTTTAATCCTCTCCATATTGATTAGCAAATTAAAGACTCACGTGGTCAGAAAAAGAGAGAGAGATGCAGTAAAGAGAGATTCAAAGACAAAAAACCTCTAAATGGTTTACACTGTATTAAAAATATATGAAGGCTAAAGGTTAAAGTCCCTAAAATAAAAAAGAGAGTAGTTGGGTGTGGTGGTACACACCGTTAATCCCAATGCCTAGGAGGTAGAAGCAGACAGATCTCTGTGAGTTCAAGGTGTGGTGGTACACACCTTTAATCACAACACTTGGGAGGCAGAGGCAGACAGACCTCTGTGAATTCAAGGTGTGGTGGTGGACACCTTTAATCCTAGCACTTGGGAGGCAGAAGCAGGTGGATCTCTGTGAGTTCAAAGGCAGCCTGGTCTACAGAGAGAGTTCCAGGACAGCCAAAGATATACAGAGAACCTGTGTCAAAAAGTAAAAGTAAAAATAAAAGAAATAGAGGTTAAAGTAAAGCCACATAAAGATGGAAAATACACAGAGAATCTGGATACTGTATGCTATTATGCTCTCTTTGAATTGTTTGAATGCCGAGGGAAGAGCAACAGCTGCTAAAAGAATTTGTTTATAAATGCTACTAAATTAATCCAAGATAGGTATTTTGAAAATACCTTGACTTCAAAATTGAAGTCAAAAGGTATGTTACTTTGGAGAAGAGATTTTGCTTTTGTTTCCACAGGAAATGAGAGGTGTGGATTCATTCTGAGTTAAGAAAAATCATGTTTGATCAAGGAAGACCACCTGAGAAATCTCTGGTAGGAACAGATGGCCTGGATGTCTGAGTTCTACATCCAGAACAGATTCAAGACTGCTGCCTGAGATGATCAAGACTCACAGGATACTCTGGTCAGGACTTGATCATAATTCTTAATTTTCTTTAGGTCCCCATAAGATTGTCAGCACCCCCAGCAGGAAGTAGCCTGAATACTATGCCCACATTCCAAAAAAAAAAATGGACTATGGATATTTTCCTTTGTTAAAAAAAAAAGAGGGGGAAATGGTGGGGAACAATTCTGTATTCTGTCAATTATGTTTTAAATAAACTCTGATTGGCCAGTAGCCAGGCAGGAAGTATAGGCGGGACAACCAGACAGGAAGTAGAGGCAAGGCAATGAATACAGGAATATGCTGGGAAGAAGGAAGCTCTTTCCGCAGTCCTGTCTGGACACCGAAGAAGCAGGATGTGACTTGCCCCACTGAAAAAGGTAATGAGCCATGTGGCTAACATATACTAGAATAATGGGCTAATATAAGAGCTAATACAAAGCCTGAGCTAATGGGCCAATCAGTTTTATAACTTAAGGAGATCTTTGTGTGATTTTCTTTGGGGCTAAGCTTGCTGGGCAACAGGGGGGAAAAGCAGGCCCTCATGTTACATATATGTTTGTGTGATTGTGTGTATGATTGTGCATGGGTGTATGTGTGTATAAATGTTTTGTGTGTAATTGTGTATATATGTGTGTGACTATATATGTGTGATTGTGCATTTATGCATGCATTTATGATTGTGCATATATGTGTGATTGCATGTGTTAAGTGTGACTAATATACAGCTGTTAATGCCTCTGTGATTTTTCCTAAACACATGACAGGAACTTACATGTCCTTGAGCAGAAAGCTTCCAGTTAACATATGATTGCACAGGACCTCCAAATGGGCCACAATCACTAAATGAAGCATAGTGAGCCGCCATCATCTCTAATGCAAACACACAGAGCTGCCTTGGAAATCCCAGTGATGCCTTTGGCAAGTGTAATGAAAAGATTAATTGAGTAACCATGGTGTGTAAATACATTTTGTGTGAACACTCATTTTGTTGGAAAGAAATAGAGGAAACAGAGAGAGAGTTCTGTGATTTATGACTTCCAGCAGTAAAATGAATTAGGTGATATGCCATGGAGAACCTGAGTCTGCCTCAGCATGCACTATAAGGTAGGCAGATCACATTGAGCTGTGTGGCTCAGCTGCCCCCCCCCAGGCAGACCTAAGAGATGAAACTTTGCCACATTGTGGAAACCCTCTTCTAAAAAGGCCAGCTCTGCAGGAGGTTGGTATATTCCTTTGGGGTTTAGGAGGTTCTGTTACATGTTAAAAATGAATCCCAATCCCAATCAAAGTAATAATGATGGGTGATAAATGGATAGCCTCCAAGGGAGGGACAGAGGAGGGAGAGGGAGAAGGTGATGTGGGAGCTACGAAAGGACTCCTGGCAAATTAGTGATGAGTGAGTTAGTATCAATCAGGAAATGCCAACTACTGTATACAAGGCTGCAAATCAGACTGTCTTAATCCTCCTCACAGCCAGTAAGGTCCAAAGGAAGGAACAACTGGGAGTTACAGGTTGAGCAATTAATCCTCAGTTAAGACAGTTGAGCATGCTCCTTAGCTTTTACTAAGTCTTAGTTTCTGCATTTGCAAGAAAAAAAATCCTCATTCCAACAGGTAGTTTTGAGTTAGATTTGTTACTTTTCTCATCACTGTGACCAAACACATGACAAGAAGCAACTTAAAGGAGGACAGGTTTGTTGTGGCTTACAGTTTAAGGGGATACATTCCATCATGACTGGGAAGTCATAACAGCAGGAGGAGAAAGGGAACTGTCCACATCGTATACTCAGGAAGGAGAGTATGAACAGGAAGTGGGGCCAGGTTATGAAGCCCCAAGGTTCAGCAATCAAAATTCATTATTTTGTCTAACCTAATCAAAATACCCGATCAGAACTTACCAACATGGTGTAGGAGTTCCTTCTGTTTGTGTGTTGCTTTCATTGGGTAATGAATAAAGAAACTGCCTTGGCCTTTGATAGGACAGAACTCAGGTAGGTGGAGTAGATAGAACTGAATGCTGGGAAGAAGGACAGAGTGGCAGATGCCATGGATCTCCTGCCTGAGATGGACGCTGATTAGAATTTTGCCGGTAAGCCACAGTCATGTGGCGATACAAAGATTTAATAGAAATGGGTTAAATTAAGATTTAAGAATTAGCCAATAATAAGTTAGAGCTAATGGGCCAGGCAGTGTTTAAATGAATACAGTTTCTGTGTGATTATTTCAGGTGTAAGCTAGCCGGGTGGCCGGGACAGAACAAAGGGACCCACTCCATGCACCAACATGCCCTGATTCATGCTAACACAGACTTTCTCTTTTTTGCCTCTTAAAATTAACACCCTCAAAGCTATTTGCTGCCATTTCTGCCCAATTCTAATTCAGCCACCTTGTCTCTTTGCTTTGCTTAATAAAGATCTTTGGTTTGTGTTTGGAAATTGACATTTGGGTGTGGTCTGTACCTATCTGGGGTAGAGAAGGGAGCATCCCTAAGTATGCAGGTCCCTTCTACACACACACACACACACACACACACGCACACACACACACACACACACACACACACATATATATATAGTTGTTGTTGTTTTGTTTTTTGAGACAGTGTTTCTCTCTGTAACCCTAACTGTCCTGGAACTCATTCTGTAGACCAACCTAGCCTTGAACTCACAGAGATCCACCTCCCTCTGCTTCCCAAATGCTGGGATTAAAGGTGAGAGCCATCACCACCCAGAATTGTGTGTGTGTGTGTGTGTGTGTGTATTTACATGTGTTTTATCATCAGAGAATAGGAGTGAACCTCAGAGCACCCACTAGGTTTCATTCTCACCTTTTCACTGGAGAACAACCCCAAAGGTTGTATATTTTTTGAAAGTTCCGCCTTTGGCAAATACATTCTTCAATGCATCACACTCTAGAAAGTAAATGAACATCCTACTAATATGTCCTGGTGACTTTGTTGTGGAGACCAAAGAAGAACATCAGATATATATATATATATATATTTAAAGTGTTTTGAGACTGGATCTCGTGTAGCTAGGATTACAGTCTTCCACTCCCACATCTATTTGACTTCCCCTTTTCTCTCCTTTTTTTAAATTTTGGGGATGGAATCCAGGAATGCTAGGCAATGACTCTGCCAAAAGATTTACCTCCCCATCCCCCAAAACACCTGTTTGAAGGTGTGTATTCTGTTCTGTTGCTGCCAATCAGCCTGTGATAAGAAGGGTAGATCTGGAAGGAAGACCACTCCCTTGATCTGAGCTTTTGAGGATTTAAAAGGTAGAGGAGCTAGGGTAGAGGAGCTGCATTGAGGGCTTTGCTGTTGTGAGTAAGGAGGCTGACCCACCAAATCTGGTCACATTCCAGAGTCTCTCACTAGTCTGGAACTTGCCACGTAGGCTAGACTGCTCGGTAACTTGACCCAGGGATCTGCTTGTCTATGGCTGTCAAACTCCTAGGTTACAAGTGCATGCTGCTACAGCAGGCTTTTCTGTGTGTGTGTGTGGGCAGCGGGGCTCTAGGGAATTGAACATAGGTCCTCATGCTTACAAGTGTTTTACTGACTGAGCCATCTCTCTAGCTCTTGAAAAATTTAAACACATTCATGCACACACATATGCATGAACACTGCTCTTCTATATTAAATAAGACTCTGTTTTTTCCTAGGAGCCAGGATTCAACTTAACCATAAATCCTAACTAGCCATATTAATTGACTGAATTCAGTCAGAACTAGTTCCAAGGTATTCCTTTTTATTCTCGGTGAGCTACAAACAAAATTTGAATATAAATTCCAATGACACCAAGCCTTCTTATCCTGTGAGATGATTTTTGTAGTGGTAATGATTATCCTATAAAGCACTTGCATTTTCTGAAACAAACCTGAAAGGAAATAGATATTCATGCTGTTCAGGGGTACATTGTCAATACTTCAAAACTGATTTGTAAGGCTGGAGACATGCCTAGTGGTAAAAAGAATCTAATGTTCTTTCAGACCACCCGAGTTTGTCTGTCAGTGCCCATGTTAGCTCACAACCACTGTAACTCCAGGCCTGGGGATCTGACACCCTCTTCTGGCCTCTGAGACTGCACACACACACACACACACACACACACACACACACACACACACACACACTTTTTAAAAATCCACTGATAAAAGATTCCATTTTAGCACAGCAATAGCAAAACGTGTTGTAATAATAATATCCTGTGTGTCTTTGTGAAACTTAGTGATTCAAGTACATGAAATGTAACATAATACATACAGGACTATCAAAAAAATTAACTTTCTATTATATCTCTTTTTTATACCACTCTTGTGTGTGATTAGATAAATTACTTTCAAGCATTCTGGTTTTATGCAATTAATTTTTTTCTTGTCGATAAAAATCAAAGGGAGCCACCCAGCTGTCTGAAAACAAGCTATTATATCTGAATGTTAAAATAATTTAATTGGTGATGACAGAATGGTACCCTTTCTACCTGTTTGCTTCTTGCTTCACTGAACCCAGACTTTGCTCAAAAATGATTCTGTGGGGTTCACAGCTCTGGCTGTAGATAAAAACCTTATTTGTAAAGTAGATAAGCTGAAACCTTTTTTATAGAAATTGATGTGGAGCCTTTATTCCACTGAATTATTTTTTTCTGACACTGAACAAACATTCTACCACTAACCCATGCATCCAGATCCCCACTTGCAGACTTTAGGGGAGCACTTTTCTACTGAGTCAAACCCCAATTACTTCACTGGGAAATTCTAGAAAGGTACTTTACCACTGAGCCACACCCGCAGCCCCATACTTGGGCATTTAGATAGATTCTTACTACTGAACCATGGAGGCAAGTGCCTTGACCAGCTCAGCCATTTAGATTGCTGGACCCTTCTAGTTCAACTTTTAGACGTTTTAGTGTTTAGAGTCCAGATATGAGGCCATAGTGTAGTTTTCTGTCTTTCCCAAGATTCTACTTTATTAGTATATTTTTATATTACATAGCATTAAATTATCAGATTGTTATCTTAATTAAAAAAATTCTCCAGTTTAAATATTCACCGTGTGTGTGTGTGTGTGTGTGTGTGTGTAGTCCAAATATTGTCATGGGGGTCCTCCTTGCTCTGTACTTTCTTTTTTATCTATCTGTCTGTCTGTCTATCTATCATCTATCTATTACTATCTACCATCTATCTATCTGTCTGTCTGTCCATCTATCTATCTATCTATCTATCTATCTATCTATCTATCTATCTATCTATCTATCTATCTATCTATCTCTATATCTATCTATCATCCATCAATCACTATCTACTGTCTGTCTATCTATCTATCTGTCTGTCTGTCTGTCTATCATATCTATCTATCTATCTATCTATCATCTATCTATCTATCTATCTATCTATCTATCTATCTATCTATCTATCTATCTCTATATCTATCTATCTATCTATCATCCATCAATCACTATCTACTGTCTGTCTGTCTATCTATCTATCTATCTATCTATCTATCTATCTATCTATCTATCTATCTATCTATCTATCCATCCATCATATCTATCTATCATCTATCTATCTATCTATCTATCTATCTATCTATCTATCTATCTATCTATCTATCTATCTATCTATCATCTATCTATCTATCTGTGTTTGTCAGGTATAAGGGGCCAGGTTCCATAGCACACACATGTGGAGGTCAGAGGACTCTCTCCTTCTGTCATGTGTGTCTTGGAGATTGAACTCAGGTCATAGGGCTTCATGGCCAATGCCTTTAACTATACCGAACCACCTCACCTATCCTCCACTTTAATTTTTGACGCAGGGTCTGTCACTGAACCTGGAGCTCTCCTATTTATCTAGACTGGGTAGCTGGTGGTTTCAGGGATTCTCTTGTCTCATGTACCCAGCCCTGGGAAAAACAGGTGTGTATTGCTGATCCCCGAATTTTTACATGGGTCCTAGAGGATCAAACTCAGAGCCTCATGCTTTTGCTGCAAACACTTTAACAACTTCTCCCAGGCCCCCATGATCTATTTTGAAGTTACTCTAAGTTATCAGACAATTTTTGCTTGCGCTTAATGTGGACAGTGGTATTGATGCCAATGGAATCTGCCTGAGGTGTCCTTGATGCTGGTGTTATTCCATCTTCTTCTTTGCAACTCTAGAGTGTGAGAGTGAGGGGGAGGTTGCAAGAGAAAGAGAGAGAGGAGGAAATGATACAGGGCATGCATAGGAGGGAGAGAGCAAGCAAGGGAACTGGGATGTGGTGGAGTTTAAACGATTAATTTATGCTTGTATGAGAGAGAAAGAGAGAAAGAGAGAGAGAGAGAGAGAGAGAGAGAGAGAGAGAGAGAGAGAGAGAGAGAGAGAGCGAGCATGCAAGCACAGATGCCCACCAGGCACCAGATCCCCTGGAACTGGAATTAGAGACGGTTGTGAGCTGCCCAATGTGGGTATGGCGAACTGAATTCAGACCCCTTGCTAGAGCAGGTCAGCCTTTCAACCAGGGAGCCATCTCCCCAGCTTGGAGGTGAAATATTTTGATGAGCAGATGTTTTTACTACACATTCTCTAGGTTTGCTACAGTGACCTGTCCTAGGGGTCTTGATGTGGTCACTCCGGGAATTTGGGTCATTTCTGCAATTCCAGGTAGCCCTGTGACACCACCCTGGTGCCTGGTGTCCTTCTTGCCTTCCCTTCATCTACCCAGTGGCTGTTTTCATGTGACTTCCCAGGCTTGAAAAGACATGAAACCCAGGGATCTGGGTTCTGGTGTCTCAACCTGCAGCAAGGTGAGGACAATACAGGATCTCTGGGTTTCTTTCTCTTCTGAGCCTCTCCCTCCCTTGGGATAGCTTGTCTTATTTATTTTCTTTACTGCAGGGCTAAATCCCTGTTATTGCTGGAGGTAATTAGCTTTGAGCAATTAGAATCATGTCTATTCCCTCTCTAGCTTTCCTCCCAGTCAGGAAAAGCAGAGGTGAGGCATTGAAATGGTAAGGGGGAGGGTTTTCCTATCTGAATCTTTTTCTGCCTCCTTCCCCCTGACTAGAATCCTAGCCTTTCAGCCTGCTTCTCTGGAAATTAATGTAACCATGGGATATTGTTTATTAACTGTCTTTATCCTGTATTTCTTTTTAAAGGGAACATGGGTATAAGAGGTGGTAGTTTCTAGATCCTTATCTAGATTACCAAATAGAATGATATGTACTTGCGCATTCCTCCTTGAAGATTATTTTTCCATGATTGGCTATTTTTCTACTGGTTTTAATTCACTTTAAAATTTATTTTGTCAGCGTTGAGAGCTGAAGAAAGTGTGATCCTGATTTATCTCTTCATGTTATCTTTCTATAACATTTGAAAATATGCAGGTCACATTTTGTGAGGGGTGAGGGCTTTGAACCAGAGAGACTTCAATTAAAATTCTTGTTCCATCATGCATGGTGATATTGAACACACCATTTGCTCTTTGTGGGTCTCTGTGTGTCCTCTCATTCAGGAATAGCTGCTATCATTATAAAGCATCAGGCATACTTTGGCAGGAGTGTTCTTTTGGTGGTTGAGGTGGTTTGAGTGAGAACAGACTCTATAGGCTTGGACTGTTTGAATACTTGGTCCCCAGTTTGTGGCTCTGCTTGGGCAGATTTAGGAGGTGTGGTCTTGCTGCAGGAAATATGTTACTAAGGGCTGGCTTTGAGGTTTCAAAATCTCCCACCATTTCAGTTTAAGATATGAGCACTCAGGTTACTGCTCCAGCCACCATGCCTGCTTGCTGCTATGATACCTCATCATGGGGGTGATAGACTCTGGTCTCTCTGGAACTAGATGTTCAAAATAAACTCCTCCTTCTAATGGTTGTCTTGGTCATGGTGCTTTATTACAGCAATAAGTAAGTAATGAATGCAATGGTGCTTGGGATGAACCCAGGGTTTTGTGAATAATAAGTACTCTACCATGGAGCCACACCCCAGCCCCTCACTGAGGGGTTCTAGGCAGGGGCTCTACCACTGAGCTGCACCCCAGCTCCTCATTGGGGGATTCTAGGCAGGGGCTCTACCACTGAGCCACACCCCAGCCCCTCACTGGGGGATTCTAGGCAGGTGCTCTACCACTGAGCTACACCCCAGCCCCTCACTGGGGGATTCTAGGCAGGTGCTCTACCACTGGGCCACACCCCAGCCCCTTACTTAGAAATTCCAGGCAAGGGCTCTACCACTGGGCTATCTATGCCAAGCTCAGGTGCAGGACACAGACGCGAGAATAAAAAGCTTGTTATCTCTAGGAGGCCATTTTCAAGGATAGATCTCTTCACAAAGCCTCTGGATGATCCAGAGCAGAAAACCTAGCTCTGGTGGTGGTAAAGACAGTGATAGTGAGTGATCTCTCATTCCTGCCAGGTGAGGACACGTGTGATTAGAGAGAGAATGTGGTGGGCAGGGGTTAGCAGGGAAACAAGTGAGAGAACCTCGGACTCTGGAAATCAGTGAGAGGCAGCACTATGGAGGGCGTACTTACCCTTTATGCTCTCGTTGTCCTCCACGGAGAACATAATTTATCATTTTAGTAAAAGGAAAATTCTAGGCAAGAAGTGTCACAGCTTGGCGTGGGTTTTAGAAAATCACCTAGAAGCACTGGGAATGATGGTTAAGGAGAATTCGGCAGGGTGTATAAATGACAACAGTCCCATTAGGCACTGGTTTATTTTGGCTATGAATAGTATGCTTATGCATTGAAGGCTTGGTGTCCAGATGGTGGAGCCAAGTAATTTTGGGTGATTGAACCGCCATCAACAGACCAGTAGTTTGAGCGCATAATTGGGAAGTGCTGGAAACATTTAAAAGTGGGACCTAGCTGTAAGAAATGGCTTTCTTGGTATCTGTGTTTTTGTAGGTGGTTTCTTACTCTGGCCCCTTCTGTTTTTCTCTTCGCTTCCTGGCCACCTTGTGGCAAGCAGCCTTCTTCCAAGTTGCCCTTCTGTTATGATGTTCTGGACTTACCACAGTTATAAAAGCTAAGGATCCAGCCAACCATGGACTGAGAGCTTTAAAACCGTGAACCGAAATAAGTATTTCACTTGTTCAGGAACATCTCACAGGAAGTTGGTCCTCCAGCCCTTCATAGGAAGTATGTCATCCAGTATCTTACAGGATGCTGGTCCTCCAGCTCCCCGGGAGAGTGGATCCTTTAAGTCACCCCACTGAAAGTATATCCTCCTGCCTGTCATGGGAAGTAGGCCTTCCAGCTCCTCACATAGCTGTTCCAGCTAATGCCACATGGGAAAGAGAGCAGATGGGTACAATCTAGGGTGAAATAAGGGATTATTATTGTTTTAAAAACATGACATTTGGTGATGATGGTTTCCAATCCGGCGACAGATAACACAGTAGGAGAGAAAATCTAAGCTAAGCTGTCTTTCAAGGAACAGATGTATTCAGATAAAATACAGCAAAGGTCTTTGCGAAGGCACTGGCTATTTAACGGAACAGATTAAGCATCAAGCATTCTGCTACAACATGGGAAGATGAAGTAAATGGGCAAGGCCCTTTTGCTCCAGAATTTCCCGGTTGCTGGTCCCTGAGGATGGAAGGTAGGATGAGTTCCATGAGGCTCTCCATCCCACACTCAGTAGCATGTGAAAACATACTAAGGGTTGGTTGGAGTATAGATCAGTGGTAGATAGTATGCTGGTCATAGTTTTGCCTCTCTTGTGATGTGTGTGTGTGTGTGTGTGTGAGCGTGCGCGTGCCTGCCTGCATGCACTGTACCTGCATGTATATGGACACTGTGTGCAGGTGTTCATGCCTACGAATTCAGAGGCCAGAGGTCTTCCTCAATCACTCCCCACATTTTCAGGCAGGGCTTCTCAGGGCACCCAGAGTTTATCAGTTCTACCGGTCCAGCTGGCCAGCGGGCTCTGGGGACTCTGTGGTCTCTACTTCCCGAGCCCTGGGATTGCAGGTGGGTTGCCGAGTTGGGCAGCATCTAGATGGGTCCTAGGGATTCAGTCTCTGGGCCTCATGCTTTTGTAAGCAAGCACTTTGTCACTGAGATGTCTCCCCAGCTCTTTCTCTCTTGTTTTTAAAGGTAGGATGTCCTGTGTCCTCAGCTGACCTTAGGACAACCTTGAACATTAGGTCCTCCTGCTCCCACCTCCCCAGTGCAGGGGCCACAGGCATACACTCCCACATCCCGTCTAGGAAACACTGGGGATGGAATCCAGAGCTTCAGACATGCTAGGCAAGCACTCTACCAGCTGAGCCACATCCCAAGCTCAGAGTTATTACTTTTAATATTTAATACTTTATATTTTTATTATATAATAAACATTATTATTTCATTTCAGAAATGAAAAACATTAAAACATTGCAAAATGCAATGTCATCGGGGTAGAGGTTTTGGCATTCAAGTAGTATAAGCATGACATCAAACAAGGGGTTTATTCTCTAAGCCCCATTGGACATATTAGCAAGTGGCTTCTTTTTGTTGTTGTTGTTTGTTTTGTTTTATTTTCTTTTTTCTTTTTCTTTTGCTTTTCTTGCTAGCCTGGCATTGTGGGCTGTTTAGTTTAAAGCACAAAGCTCTTGGTATTTGCATCTGTGTTTGTTCCTTTCTTTTTGAGGTGCAGAGAGGGAGGATTACCAGGGTTTCCACCTCAAGTGCTCTCAGCTCTGGATCAAAAGAGGGGGCTTTAGAGTCTTTGTCTGAGATTCAATATAAGATGATTCTTGGGTTAGAGTTTTTACGTAAATTGGTTTGGGTTGAACATCAGAGAGAAGGGCATAAACCCAAGCATTGTAAACTACAAAGTCATACACAAATATCTATTATTTTTCATAATTAAAGTGGAATCTTGGGTTTAGTTTAGCGGTATTCAAGGAAGTAAGTTTTAATGAGGACATTTCACTTCAAAATTATTCAATTAGTAAGTCGTATAAAAACTTGTTTGCTTTTTATCCCTACTGCTTGTACTGGCTTTTCAGAATCCATTTTCTTTGAATGGATACCTTGCTCCGCTTAGATATAGTAGGGAGGGCCTTGGACCTTCCCCAAAGCAATGTGCTTTACACTCTCTGAGGAGCAGATGGGGGTGGAATGAAGGGGTTGGTAGAGGGGATGGGAGGAGGGTAGGGAATGAGAACTGGGATTGGTATGTAAAATGAAAAAAGATAGTTTTCTTTTTAAAAAAAAATGAAAGAAAAGAAAAACAAAAATCTTGTTTCCTAACAAAGAAGACATAGTTCCCTGTAGGACCAGCTATGTCAAGCTCAATAGAGGCCTGAGTCTCAGTAGTTTACCCTAAGGCAATACCTGGTTCCAAGAAAGACCACAAACTGAGACCACCCAGGAACCACCCAGGAACAGACCACCCAAAGGAAATTCCTAATGTTCCAACTGTCATAGATAGGATCACCTGCCAGCACACACCCATCGCTTTTCACCAGGACACCCCTAGACAAATGTCAGCCAATCAGGGATCCTAAACTTTAGAAATCCCTGACCCCCACCTTTACTACTATAAAAACCCAACTCTAACTGAGCTCAGGGCTCTCCGATTATTCCAATATGTTGGACACACAGAGAGATTGAGTTTGCAAACTTGTGTAAGAATAAAGGCTCTTTGCTCTTACATACAAGACTGGGTCTCCTAGTTGGTTTGGTGGGTATTCCGTGATTTGGGCATAACATTTGGGGGCTCTCTGGGATCCCCCAAGCCCACCAGGATCACTGCCCTGTAGAGCCTTCAGCCAGCCGGTAAGTTTTCTGTCCTTCATTTTGTGTCCTTCTGCAAATGGACCCAGAATCTGTGAGAACCTGTAGACGGTCTACGCAGATGTGCAAAAAGATCACAGGTGGTGTACCTGGTGAGACATCCTCAGGGCCCTTCTGTATTTGGGTCCCAGGACCCTTCTGTATAAGAGTGGATCATTCAGGTTTCTGTAGATAGAAGTGTGGGATGCTCCCAGTGTTTCCTTTCTGTAGATAGACGGATGGGTTGCACCCGCAAAACACCTTGAGGCTGTCGTCTTCCATACAATTTTGCCTCCAGGTGCCAGGAGGACTCTGTTCTATTTGCTGTTTTGTTTTTGTCTTTTATGCGTCCTCTTTCTGATTTACAAGGCTGATGTGATGGGACAGACTCAAAGCATGACTTCTTTGACTCTGATACTGGATTTCTTACAGGACTTTAGAGATAGGGTCATAAGCACAGAGGCATATTTTCCTTAAAGGGATGAGACAAACAACCTCTACTCACTTTAAACATTTTATTGAAAGGAGACAGGTTTGCCACACAAGCGGGAGGCTGCGGGGCAGCATGCTTGTATGGATGGGTGGCTGGGCTATGCAGCCTTGTTGTTGCAATGTAGCAAGGCTGCCAGCCGCAGTGGTAGGGGGCGGATGTGCCCCAATAGGATTTCAAACACTGAACAGAGAATCTGGGGTTAATTGCTATGACTGGAGAAGTTAACAATCTTTCCCCCCCCAACCCCCCATGCTGCATGCCACCTCACCCCTTCCCATACTGGTGGATGGGTTCCCTCAGCCTGCCCTGGGGGATGCAGACTTCCATTTCTGGCCAAACCTGGCCAAGGGCAATGAGTCAGTCACTGGCTATAGGTGTTAAGCTGCGGTGGCCCTGTTGTGACACTCTAGCCAGACTTCCCTCCACCTGACTGCTTTGTTCATTCAGATCCAATGTGTTACAAGTACCTGTCATCATTTAGAGGGGCTGGTTACAAATTATTATTGGTTAGGGTATGGAAAAAACTACTGTTGGTCTCAGATGCTTCACGCTCGTATAAGATTTTATGTGATGTAAGTTTAAAGCTATTTTTGTTATAGTATATGCATGTTTCTGTTTTTATTTAAAATCTTATAGCCATACATATATTACAAACTACTGAGGGAAAACACAAGGAAGACTTTGGAAAGAGTTTTTACGTTGTCTGAAAAGTGAGAAAGACTTTGGTAAGAAGTGAGAAAGACTTTGGTAAGAAGTGAGAAAGACTTTGGTATGTTGTCTGAAAGCAAGGGAGAAAACAGGAGGCTGAAAGAATGAAGAGAGGAAAAATGGATGAAAGGTTTATAAGAAGTCACAGAAGGCCAGAAGTGGTGAACTATGTTTGCTGTGGTTTCTCTTATCTGCAAATACTGAATGTGCTTGTTTCGTTGAAAAGTTTGTCTAGGTAAGTCTTCTTGCAAGCATGGAGCTGAGGCAGAAATGGTTTGGATATTTATGCTGTCTCTGCCACCCATCACTGCTGTGGCCACGTTTATTGGCCTGACTTCAGAATTTATCTCTGAGCTCTGGTTACTGGATTTGGGTTAGCAAAAATTCAGAAGACTTTTTTGGTGTAGATAGTGTTAACACTGATTTATGCTGTTCTTTACTGAAAAGCTAGCTCTAGAGTTGGATTATGACTCTTCCTTCTCTAGACCCATGCTTATTTAAAATTTCCTCTGTCACTCTCAGCCCCTGACACAATGACTAGGAGAAAAAACACAAAGCAGAACAGTCAAAAAATCTGGACTTGTTTTATGTTAACATTCTGTAGCTTCAGATTTATAAGTTTATTTTGTTAGATATGGTCAAAAATCTGTTAAAATTAAAATAAAACTGGTTAAAAGTTAATTAGTAACACTGAAAATTGATAACTTAAAATCTAAGCATGGGTAATTTTAAAGAAACCATAAGGCACAATTCCATTTTAAATCTTGTATTGCCATTGTAATAGAGTTAGAAAAAAAATTGATGCCATATGATTTCACCACCATCTTGATTACAGGTGACCACGTGGAGTGGGTCTAAATAGAAGGCAATAGCAGATCTCCAAGATAGTTTGAATTGGGATAGATATGAGGACTCATGTCCTGTCCTGAAAACAGGATATATATATATATATATATATATATATGTATATATATATGAGTTAAACTGTTAATGCTGCACCTCAATGTTAATACTCAAAAATGTACCTTGCTCTGCCAACTAGACTTTGTTAATTTGACAGTCACCCAGGTGACAATGGTTATAAAGACATAAAGGGATCATAGGAAACAGCTGAGGCTTACAAATGTATGGCAGGACTAGAGTCCCAAAGAATGTGCAGTTGCAAGAATGGGCCGTAACCGTTTTAGAAATGCCAATGCCAGGTGATAGTCACCAGAAGCAGCAGCTACAGTGAAATGGAGCAGGCTGAGATATAAAAAACAGGCCATGTATATGCCGTCGAAGGTGGGGCCGAAGAGGTACTTTATTTTTGATACTGCAGGAAGACATTTAAGAGATTTTAACTTTTTAAAGAACAGCTAAAACTATGGGACATTTGTGCTTATAAAATGTTTCATATTGTTAATGTTTGGACTTAAAATAAAAAGCTAAAAATTAGGGTCACAGCCATAAGCAGCAAAAGCTAACCAGAAACGGAAATGTTTATTTCTTGTGATGCAGAAGACAATGACCTAGGCAGTTTAATAGAGGGCTTAGAACAGCATCCAAACCTATGGATCTCAATCTTTTGGGAGGCTGTACAGGGGTAGCCTAGGACGACCTGCATGTCAGATGTTTGAATTGAGATTGATAACACTGGCAAAACTGCAGTTGTAAATTAACAATGGAAGAAAATTTTATAATGGGGGCATTACAATATGGAAAAGTATATTAAAAGGTCAAAGCATTAAAAATATTAACTAATGGTTTAAAAAAATGAATCTCCCTGCTCAAGGTCTATTCAGGCTTCAAAATGAATGTTTAACCTCCTTGTCGTTGCTAGCTTTGTTGGGCTTAAGCTATTTGGATAAACTGAGTCATATAAATTTTTTGTATTGATACTAAGAGAAACTTCAATTTCTAAATTATTAATTTTTTTCAGTTTTAACTGTGTGAGTGTGTGTGTGTGTGTGTGTGCGTGCATGTGTGTTAATGTGCATATGCACACATACATACATCAGTGTAGGCACCCACAGAGGCCAGAAGAAGATTCTGGGTCCCTTGGAGCTGGAGTTATAGGTGACTGTGAGTCTCCTGAGATGGATCTTTTGCAATAGCAGGAAGTGCTCTTAAGCACACGGCCATATCTCCAGCCCTATATTTGCTTTTTGTATGGGGTCTAAAGATGAACTCAGGCTGACCTTGAATTCACAATGCTCCTGCTTCACCTCTCTAATGACTGAGAATAAAGGTGTGCACCACCGTGGATGGTTCTTAATTTTGGAGCCAAGGAGTCTGGTTTGGCCCCACAGGCTTGCTGGGAATGACCTCATACTCATCAGTAGCTTTTGGTTGGCAGATTTTTTTTTCTTCTTCTTTTAAGACACAGTCTCATGCAGCCCATGCTAGCTGTAAGTGAGGTTAATCTTGAACTTGTCATTTTCCTGCCTCCAGATCTTGGGGACTGGGATTACAGGTATCGGCCTGCATACCTGGTTTATGGATGGACTCCAGCTTCATGCATACTAGGCAAGCACTCTATTGACTGAGATGCATCTCTTGCTACTTGAGTTTGGGGAACATGGTGCTCAGCTGGCCTGAACTCTGCAGCAATTGGAATTGTTACTGATTACTCAGTTTTTATAATTTGTGTTTCTCCAGTCACCTTTGTTTAAAGTACTTGGTGTGTGTGTGTGTGTGTTTGTGTGTGTGTACATGTATTCTTATGCATGTGCATGAGGAAGCCAGAGGTCAATGCCAAGTGTCTTCCTCTATTCCCTTTCACCTTTTTCCTCTTGATAAAGTTTCTCACAGATTATGAAGTTTGCCAACCCAGCTACTCAGTCACCCCCAAAGATCCTCCTGTCTCTGCCCTCCCAGCACTAGGATGGATGACAGGTACATGTTATCACACTTGACTCTGTCTGTCTGTTCCGTCCGTCCGTCCATCCATCCATCCATCCATCCATCCATCCATCCATCCATCCATCCATCCATCCATCTATCTATCTATCTATCTATCTATCTATCTATCTATCTATCTATCTATCTATCTATCTATCTATCTATCTTTTGGTGATCTGAGCTCCAGGCCTTGTTAGCCAGCCCTTAGGTGAGCAGTACCATCTCTCTAGCCCTGCAGTGTAAGCATCTTACGGCTTTCCCTGCCATATCACTGGCTTTTCTTCCCATTTCCTTCTTCATGCTGAATGATGGTGCTACTTAGGGTTTAGTACTTAAAGGCTTTCCAGTGTCCTAAGATGTCGTCTTCTATTTACAAGACTCACATCCATCCAGTGAGTGGCTATCCATCTGTCTACATAGTCAATATCCCAACCATGTTCCGAGGAGTCTCAAAACCCATGCCTTCTGCCCATGAAACACAAACTTTTAGTGGTGACTTTTTTAATGATTGAGAAACAAACAGTTATCTTCATGGCAAGGATCTTATATTTTAGAGACAGGGAGATGTGCATTTGCAGCTTTGAGAGATGAGCCTGTGTTGTGTGTTTTGTGTGTGTGTGTGTGTGTGTGTGTGTGTGTGTGTATGTGGAAGGAAGAAGACAACCTTAGGTGTCATCCTAAGGAATGCTGTCCACCTCCTCTGTGACAGGGTCTCTTTTTGTCCTGTAACACACCAAGCAGTCTAGACAGGCAGGCCATTGAGTCCCAGGGATCCCATCTCTGCCACATACTGTTCTGAAAAGCATCATTGACAACACCCGATGCTGTCTTCTGCCCCACCCCCTGCAAGCACATTTATGCATGCACATACACCTGTGTGCACACCTACACACAGCATAAAACTCCAAAAACAGCAATAATAAATGAAATAAAATAAATCAAATTAAATCTCTTCTAATAGTATGGGAATGCTTCTGTAGTGTAATGGCAAACTTTAGCCTCTCCGGTTTGGTGAGCAAATTATTTTTCAGTCCAGTTGGGAAGGCAGAAATATGGTGTGGAACTGTGTTATTGAGATTCAAAAACAGTCACCAAAATAAATGAAAACAAACCCAGAAGCAGCTTGTATGCATCAGTCTGTTTTCACTGATGGAAACATTATGGGATGTTGAGGGATGTCAGAGAGGATGCAATCACGCTCCCCTGGATATAGACCACTTGAGACTTGACAGCTTTGCATTTTTCTTTATTTCTGTGACAGGTCTATCTTTGGCCACCCATTTTGGCTGTTTTTCTTGTAAATGGCAGTGAAGGAAAGAGGGGAAGAGAGACGCCTTATTAATCAACTTGGTTATGATTTTATAGCGCCGTGCCCAGGGGGACACACCAAGCTGTAAGCAGCAGTCTGGAAAAGGCATGACTTGAAGGAATTCGAGAGTGTGAAAACTCCACAGGTGGACAAGAGCCGGGCTTGTGTCTGGCCAGCATGGTGCCCGGAAGCCTGTCTGGGTTGTGTTTCCCACTCAAGACAGGAACACGGCAGAGTCACTGGGATGTTTCTGTATCTTCACCCTAGTTCCGCTCCCTTTCTCCATCCTTTCTCCCTTCCTTCTTTTTTTGCTCCCTCCCCGCTTTTCCTTCTTCTTTCCCTCATCTTCTCCCATTTTTTTCTTCTCTTTCTTTTTCCTTGTCTGTTCCCCTCCTCCTCCTAGGTTTTCCTTCCTTCTCCCTGTTCTCATTGTTTCTTTTACTTTCTCCTCCTCATCCTCTTTCTTTCTCCCTCTCTTCTTTGCTTTTCCTCCTCCTCTTCTTCTCTCTTCTTTCACCACCTTGTCTTCCTTCCCCTCCTCTTCTTCCTTCCAGTTCCTTGCCTCCTGACTTTCTCCTCTGCCCTTTCCTCCTTCTCCTTTCCCTCTTCTTTCCCGTTCATTCTCTCTTTCCTTTCCCAGCACCAATTTCTAAGTTTGACAGGCTAGCTTTGAACTCATGGTGCTCCCACTTCCTCAGTCTCCTGAGTGCTGGCATTTCCTCCAGAAGCCACCACACTGCATCTGTGCATCTTTTCTGCATGTGCGTGTTGTGTGTGTGCACATACAAGGACAGAGGAGGACTCTGGGTATTTTGCTCCATCACTTTACACCTCAGTCTCTTGAGACAGGGTCTCTCACTGAAACTGGAGCAAGGCTGCAGCTCTTTCTGTCTCCATCCCTCACAGGACTGGAGTTACAAGAGTATGGTCATGCTTTTTATATGGGTCCCGGTGGTTTGAACTCAGGTCTTAAGCTTGCACACCAAGGGCTCTTACTCACTAAGGCATCTCCTCAGCCCCAGTGCATTGATTTAAGGCCAATATTGTGTTATCTACACTCAGTGCACAGTAGCTACTCAGAAATTTTATTGAATGAATGAATGAATCATTCCTTTTCAGATGGCCAGAGTTTTTGAAATTTTCTTCTCCTTCTGGGAACAAGTCTGATGGAGGAGAGTTGACTGTGTACATGTATGTGATCAGGGCATCTTAGTCTGGTAGAGGAGAGATGACTGTGTGCAGGTGGTCAGGGTATTTTCTTGGGCAGTGAGAAATGAGGAAGAATTGGCTGGAGTTTTCAGACACGCCTACTCCTTGCACCAGTGTGAGGATTGACTCCACGGGATTTCTGTGGGCCGGGAGGAAGAGACAGAACACTGAGTTCTCTCCTGAGCCAAGAACTGAGCACAGTCATTCCATTTGGTGACTGTGTAGGGGACCTGGACAGGAAACAGGCAGTTGGCTTTGGTAAGTGGCAGGTGTTATTTAAATAGCAAAGCTGGTGTGAGTCTAGTCAGAAGTACATGTGGCTTCCCAGCACGTGTCTGGGGGCTCATAGCAGTGAGAAGGAGACGAGGCCTCCAGCAGCCCTGTGTGTACTAAGAGGTGTTCTATGGTGTACACAGGTTTCTCCAGCCTTGGAGGTCACCCTTTATTAACCAAAGGTCATAATCTGAATTTCTGTATTGTTATTTTGTGGTAAACCTTGTGTACATGTGTATGTTCATGCGTGTGCACATATGTTTGTGTTACCCTTGTGCAGGTCAGAGAAAACCTCAGGTTTTGGTTCAGCCTTTCACCTTGTTTGAGACAATGTCTCTTGTTTGCTGATGAGCAAACCCTGCTAGCTGACTCAGAGATTCTCCGGTCTCTGTCCTTTGTTTTTGTTTTTTGTTTGTCGACACAGGGTTTCTCTGTGTAGCTTTGGAGCCCGTCCTGGTACTTGGCTCTGTAGACCATGCTGGCCTTGAATTCACAGACATCTGCCTGTCTCGGCCCAAGTGCTAGGATTAAAGGCATGCACCACCAACGCCCGGTTCAGTCTCTGCCTTTTTTTTCTTACAATAGACATGCAATGTACCTGGCTTTCCCTGGGTTCTGAGCATCTGAACTCACGTACTCATGCTTGTCCAATAAGCACTTTACCCACTGAGCCATCTTTCCAGGCCTGTGCTAAGTCTTGTATTCAGTCTATCCTTTTGTAGGGCATGTACACTTATGATGGCATGTCCCTGGAATGTGGCTGGTTATCTGTGGCTGCTGTACACTGGATACTATACAGACATGTACCAACTACACACATCTATCCAAAGAAAATGGAGTCAAAATGTTGACGAGACATCTGCCCTCAAATGCTCGTTACAGCACTGCCGATAACCATCAAAACAGCCACTCTCAATGACTGAATACAGGAAATGTGGGGCAAGTCTGTCATCCTAGCACATGCGAGGAAGAGGCAGGAGAACCATGCCTCAAAGGCATCCTGAGCTACATAAAAAAAGTTCAAGGCTAGCCTGGGCTACATGAGACCCTGATGCAGAGAAAATGAACAAGGGCCAGGGAGATGGCTTATCTGGGAAAGCACTTGCCATTCAAGCCTGAGTTGCTCTCGGATGGCCATACACTTTCAATTGCACGCATGTATGTACACAAAACAATAATTAATAATTAAAAATAAAACCGAACAAACAGACAAATGAAAACCAAACCAAACCAAAACAAAATATGGTAAAAAAAAATACATAGTAGTATACTACTCAATAAAAAAAAAGTATGCAATCGTCTCATTTCACCAACCTCGACAGGTGCAGGGAACCTTACATGAAGTGAGCTAGCTAGACTAAAAGACAACATTATACAATCATTCACATTTGGGATATAAAAGCTGATCTTCTAGAGTGGAGTAAGATGGTGGCAAACAGTCTTGGGCTATGAGAGAGGAAAGGGGCGCAAGAATGTGAAGATCAATAGATGCGTAATTACAGTTAAATAGGCATCTACGGGGCAGAGGTGGGGGAGGTCACAGTACAGTGTACACTTGTATGAAAATGGCCTTAATGCACTAAAAATTTGTCTTTTAAATGCATTTGTTCAGAGTTCCTGAAAGTAGAAACAAGTTACACTTTGCATAATATGGACTTTGGTGGGTTGGACAGAGCATAGCTGAAGAGTCTCGGGGTGACTCACTGTCTTGAAAGGAGTGTAGCCTAGTTTGTAATTTAGAAGCTTCTTGGAAAACTGTTCAGTGTGCTTCTAAGGCTGAGAGGTGTGGCTCACTGAATAGAGCGCTTGTCTAGAATTCTCCAGTGTGAGGCTGAGGGCATGTTGCTGAAGACCCTCTGTTGCATTCCTAGCAACACACACACACACACACACACACACACACACACACACACATACACACACACACACTCTCACACACACACTTTCTCTCTCTCATACACACATACACCTTGCAGGAGACTTTTATTTCTATTTCTAATTCCGTGTGCATGTTTATGAATCTGTGCATGTGAGTGAAGGCGCTGGTGGAGGCCAGAAGAGAGCAGGATACCTTAGTTCTGTAGCTACAGGCAGTTATGAGCCACCTAGTGTGGGTGCTGGGAACCAAACCTGGATCCCCTACAAGAACAGCAAGTACTCCAAAACACCATGCCCTGTCTCCATCACCACAGTACACATTTTTGATGAGCTTTCTTGTCTTGCTCCAACAAGGACCTGGATTTGGATTCTTAGCACTGGCTGCAGTAGTAAGCACCTTTAATCCCAGCACTGATGGGGTGAAGGCAGGAGGAACAGTAGGGTTCTCAGGGCATCAAATCCAGCTGAGTCATCAAACTCCAAATTCAATGAAAGATCCTGCCACAAGAAATAAGCGGAAAGCGATTGAAGGCACCCAGTGTCAACCTCTGGCTTCCTCACATACTTGTACCCCACACATGTAAATGAATCTCATGTAGATACTACCCATGATAATTCAATAGAAAGACTCAAGATCATACATTACAGTCAACCCTCATTATAGCAAAGCACTATATTTGCAAGTTTGACAACTCACTAAAATTTATTTTAATCCCCCCAAATCAATACTTTTGGTGTTTTTGGAGTTATCCTCAGATTTGCACAAGGGCAAATGAAGCTGTGTTCGGCTTGCATCAGCTCCTACACAGTTATGACTGGAGGCTATGATCAGAATAAGATGGTAAGTTCAGCGGAACAGGGCTTGAACGTCCGATCCGGCAGCAGTGAGAGAGGGGTCTCGGACAAATCACAGAACACTTTCACTCTCCCTTTCTCACTTGTAAAATTAAGTGGAATCTACCAGTGTGAGTTGTGTTTAGGACTTCAGATAGTAATCTATATGAGACGTGTGTCTATGCTATTTCCCTGGGAGCAATGATTCAGTATGTGCTAAATGGGGTTCTCCAACACTGCGCTGAATGAAACTTCTGGGAATCATGGGACTTGGGTCTATATATTAAGGCATAGTTACACGTTAAAGTTGCTATTAACTTCTTTTTCTTGTTCTGTGACTATTGGAAGTGGCTCCCTACAATAAAATGCACCTGAATTTCTACTAATACAACACATGACCTTGAATATTTCAATGCGTCTGTGTGAACACTGCCTCTCATCTTCACAGCGCTTTAATCCAAATAAGATTTTTTTTCTTCTTCTTCAAGCAAATGCATTTCCTTTTCACTTCTCTGCATCACTGGGCAACGACAAGGCATCCAGTAGGCAGAAAGAACATGAAGGAGGAAGGTTTCAGAGGGTTCCATCTACCATGGAGGGGAAGGCGTGGAGGAGGGGTAGAAGCACGTGGCAGTGGAGAGCTGTTTACCTCAGGGCTGACAGGGAGTAGGAGACAAGAGGGGAAGCCATTAGGCATAAACTATTCCCCAGGGAAGCACTCCCAGTGAGACGCTTCCTCCGGGACAGCCTTCACTTCTCTCTTCACAGACTCCTGAAACAGCTCTCCTACTCAAGAAGAAGCATTTAAATCATGATCCTATGGAGCATACTTCTTATTAAGCTGTAGCAGAGATTGTCCGTATGGAACGTGGGAACATTCGGAGACTTGGGATTCTTGCTGTCTGCTGGGATAGTATTACATCCCTCGCCTATTAACAGATGAGCCTTATTTATTTATTCTCCTATTTATTAGTTTATTTATTAAGGCTTATTTTTAATTACGCACATGTGTGTGGGTCTGTGCACATGAGTGCATTGACTTCAGAGGGTAGAAGAGGGCGTTAGATGCCCTTGCATGGACTGAATCCTGTGAAACAGCCAAAGTAAAATTCTTCCTGTATGTGGTTTCTGTCAGGTGCTTCATCGCAGCAAGAGGAATGCTAATACAACCTCACAGGCAAACTCTTCTGAGGCTGGAATCTACCACACTATAGCCAGAGGCCACTCATTCATTTCCCAGCCATCCAGACCTGAATTAATCACATGGAAACTGTATTATTACAACACTACTTGGCCTATTAGCTCACGCTTCTTCATTGACTAGCTCTTATATCTTATATTAACCCATTTCTATTAATCTGTGTATCACCATGTGGTTGTGGCCTACTGGTAAGGTTCCATCCAGTGTCTGGCGTCTGTCTCCTCTGGCAGCTACATGGCTTCTCTCTGACTCCACCTCCTTTTCTCCTCTATTTCTGCTTGGAATTCCTGACTTCCCTTATTCTGCACTACCATAGGTTCAAAGCAGATTCTTTATTAACCAATGGTAATAAAACATGTTTACAGCATACAGAGGGGAAATCCCACATCACCACACCCACCTGGTGATTACTGATTTCTATAGCTGAAGATACAGAGTGACCTTGATCTCTTCTTCCCATTGCTTTCATTACCCAGTGCTAGATTATGAGTTATAACAGGTCATCTACAACAAATCTCTCTCTTTCTTGCTGTCTCCCACCTCTCTCTCTCTCTCTTTCTCTCTCTCTCTCTCTCTCTCTCTCTCACACACACACACACACACACAGAGAGAGAGAGAGAGAGAGAGAGAGAGAGAGGCAGTTGTGAGAAGCCCAGTATAGGTAGTACTTAGAACCAAACTCCAGTCTTCTACAAAAGTAGCAAGTCCTCTTAACCACAGAGTCATCTCTCCAGCACCCAACCCCTGTGTGTGTATGGGTCTCTGTATGTTCGTGTATGTGTTCATGTGTGTGTGTGGTTACCCACAGAAGTCAGAAAGGAGTGTCAGATTCTTTGGAACTGGAGTGACAGAGAGTTCTGAGCTTTCCAACACTAGTGCTGAGATCCCAAATCTGGTCCTGATAGAATAGTCCGTGCTTTTACCCACTGAGCCATCTTTCCAGCCTGTGTTGTTACCTTCTTACAGTTAAGGTGGTTATATATTTCCCTCACTTGCATTGTTACAAATTATAAACAGAGAAATACTGACTGGCTCATACGTCAAAAACCTGGACACCCCTCACTGACACCACACTGCCATCCTTTTGTTGTATTTACTTATATGTGTGACTATGTAGCTTTGTTTTCATGACCTTTTATAAAATGTAAAAATCATGCCTTTTTATCCCAGTTGATTTCACTACATGTGTTCTCGTCCTAAGAACAACGACCTACACGGAACATTACTGTGGGCACACTGTAGCCTCTGTGCTAATTTTCTGCTATCATAGAACATCCAAGAGCTTTCCGGATGCTGTCAAGGGGCTTTCGTTGCTCTTCCCTCCTTTGAACCAAGACGCAATCAAGTCATGTTTTGCACTGTGTTATTCTGTCTCTCCTGATTTCTTTAGAACAGCCCCCCCATGTCTGCTCTTTTATGTCTGGCAAGAATTTATCTTATTGTTTGACTCTTCTTCAAAGTCAGTGATGGTTTAAACCAAAATAGTAAGGTATTTAGGGATTTATAAAAAAAAATACATGGTGATATTAACATGGTGATAGAAAAATAAATGGTGAAACCCATTGGGGAAAATTGGAAGTCTTTACATTTTTATATGTGGGATGTATGTGTATGTGTGCAGGTGTTCCTGAGTGTGTGTGTGTGTGTGTGTGTAGGCTAAACGTTGACCTCAGGAATAATCCTCCATTACTTTTCTACCTCATTTACTAAGGCAGGGTCTCTCATTAAAGTCCAGAGTTTGTAGGTAGTCTTGATAGCCAGTTTGCTCTGGGGATCCTCTCTCTCTGCCTTCTGAGGCCAGAATTATAGGCAGCTGCTATGAGCCCTTGGCATGGATCTGACTTCTGGGGATACAAACTCTATACTCTCGTAGTAAATACTTTAGCCTCTCTGCTAGCTTCCCAGCTCTAAGGTAGGTTCTTATGAATTTACAGTCTTCCTACCTTTATCTCCCAGATGT
This sequence comes from Ondatra zibethicus, assembly GCA_004026605.1. Lineage (NCBI taxonomy): Eukaryota > Metazoa > Chordata > Mammalia > Rodentia > Cricetidae > Ondatra > Ondatra zibethicus. Next base: position 33,620 of record PVIU01015897.1, read on the forward strand.
GGAGATTGTAGGTGTGTACCAATACGGGGGTCCTGCATGCTTCACTTGAAGGCAGGAATAGAGAAGGAGCATCATTTACTGAACTTGCCTCCCTTCTGGTTCTCAAGAACTAGATCTAAGGACTGGTTATTGCTCCTTTATTGAGCTGTATTCCGGTATGCCATATCCTATGTCATATCTGTCTTGTATGGATGTTAAACAAGGGAGTCTTGGAGACCTCTCTCTCTCTCTCTCTCTCTCTCTCTCTCTCTCTCTCTCTCTCTCTCTCTCTCTCTGTGTGTGTGTGTGTGCTGTGTAGGCCAGAGGATAAACGTAAGTGTTGCTTGTTAGCAGCCGTCTACCTTTCACGGGACAGGGTCTTTCACTAGCCTGAGCTAGGCTGGCTAGCAGCAAGCCCAAGGATCCTCCCGTCTCTGCCTCCCCAGCTCTGGGATTACAGATATACATCACCACACCTGGCTTTTTATAAAGTTGCTGGGACTCAAACTCAGGTCCTCACTTGCCCAGCAAGTGCTTTCCCCTCTGAGCCATTTCCCCAGGTCCCCAGGCAGTGGCTTCTGTTCATTCTAGCAACCCTAAATCTCAAGGAATCTAGGTGGAGAAAAATCCAGAAATCTAACAAGAATGACTCCTTTCTCCAAAGCAGCATGTCATTGTTCAACGTGTTGGGTTTCATAGCCTCTTTTTCTCTTAATTTTCAGAGCTTGTGTATTTTTAGAGAAATGAATCCCACACATTTTTCATTAATTAGCATTGTCTTCTTTTCTGTGCTGTCTTGGGGGGATCTTTTTCACTTCCTTTTCAAGCTTTTCTCTTCCTTAGCTCTGTTGCATTTGCCTCAGAGAACTATAGGATCTCTCGCCTGGGGAGATTAAAGTCCTTGGGTTTGTACACCCCCAAGGTGGGAGGAGATCCATCCACCCTAGCCCTTGTCCATGGAAGAAGATGGTGCTTCCTATCAAATTGAATGTGTAGTCACTTCCCCATTGTTGGTACAGCAAAACACCTGGTAGAAACAACTCAAGAGAGAAGGGGTTGGCTTTGGCTCACGGTCTTAGGCTACACATCATTGACTACTTTTCATCATGGTGGGGAAGGCATGGCAGCCGCAGAGTGAGGGCAGCCTCGGAGTGAGGCAGTTGGTCACATGGTACCCACCCCCAGGAAGCAGAGAGCCATGAATGCCAGTGCTCATCTCTCTTCTCCATTTATTCAGCCCAGGCCCTCGGCACATGGGATGGTGATGTTCACATTCTGGGTGGGTCTTCCCAACTCAGTTAATGCATTCTAAAAGGCCTCTCGTAGGCATGCCCAGAGGTGTCTTGTCAAGTTCACACTCAGTATTAGCCATCATACCAAGAGAGTCAAACTTCAGCATCACTACCAGCTCCTGAGACAGTCCTGATTGGAGCAGGATGCATAAGCCAGTGGTAGCTGCCTACGTCATGACTGATGTGAGTGGATGAAGTTCTGGCTTCCTCATATTCTGTCCTACGGGGAGATGCTGCTTTTGTGGTTTTGCCTAGGATTGCTGATCCCTGCTAGCTGGGATGAGACCTTGCCTGGTAGGGAGCCATGCTTTTCTCTTTGGTTTGCTCCTATGGGTGTGTTTCTGATCACCTCCAGCTAGTGACTAATTTCCCCTTATATGCCCAGCTACGAATGTTCCATGTGGATCAAGACACAGTCCAGGTACATGTACGGCTAGAGAGACAGACAAAGGTTTCTGTAATTATTCAGCCACCCATAAGGCTGCACTTCCGGGTCGCCCGTCATCAGCGTGTGACATAGCCACGTCTTCCCCCTGTGCACATGTGCTAGGCAGCCTTTAAAAGCTGGACACGCCATCTTTGCTCTCTCTCTGTCCCCCGCTCCGAGAGGCATCCTCTCCCCCCTCTCTCTTTCACTTTCTGTACACCATTCTCAGGCCTGTGCTCACTTTCCCCTCTAATAAACTCCTAAGTGGGTTTGTTCACATCTCGTGTTCTCTTCTCGCTTGTGCCAGATCATTTCAGTTTTTATTTGTGCAATGGTGCTTACATTTTGTCATACTCTAGAATCTTCTGAAATATTAGTCAGATTCAAACTGCGAGGCCTTGTCCTGTTCTGATTCTGTAGGTCTAAGACAGCAAGCTCCCCATTGTGCGTGAGTGTGTGCATGTGTGTGTGTGCATGCATGTGTGTGTGTTTACACATGGAATTCACAGGTCTACTTGCTGATCTGCCTAGGCTGGCTGATCAGGGAGCTCCATGGATTCTCCTGTCTCAGACCCCCTAGTGCTGAGATTTTTAAATGCATGCCACCACACCTGACTCTTTTCCTTGAGTTCTGGGGGGGGGGAGGTCCAACTCAGTTCCTCATGCTTGTGCCCCAAGTGCTTTACTGTCAGAGCTATCTCCCCAGTTCCCTCTCCCCCAAGTCCTAGCACCAAGCATTCCAGTGAGCCCAGGGAGTCCCGCCTTAAAAACCCTTGAAATTTCAACAAGGGGAACAGTGACTGGGAATAGAGAAGGCTCTGGGAGGAGGCCATGATTGTCGAGTCTGCCCAGATGGTCCTCTGGAGCCCTTCCCCGGCAGGCACCGGGCCCACAGTGTTACTGCCAAGTTGGCATCCCTGGTCCTCCTGCCTGTGCTTTAGCAGCAGGAAGGAAGAGTTATATAATCCACAGTGTCACCACCTCCAGCTCTAGTTTGTTCCATGCTCTGCCTTCTCAGGCAGATTCCCTCTAAGCGCTTCTGCCAAGGAATCTGTGAGAAGGAGGAGTGTGGATGCTCTACTTGGGGAAAATTATAGGAAAAAAAAACCCCGAAGGAACTTAGTTTTGGACCCAGGTCTGGAAGCTCATCCCAAGAAAAACCCATGTCAGAGGCATGGATTTCGGTGAGAAGTAAAGGGAAAAGAAGAAAAAAAGAAGAGGAGGAGGAGATGGAGGAAGATTGATTAAAAAAAATTAACTCCTTTCCAATATGGAATAGAAATAATGAAGGAAAATCTCTTCATAATACTGTAGGCCTGTAATCCCAGCACTCGGGAGGCTGAGGTATGACTATCAGGAGATCTAGGCCAGCCTGGGCTACACAGTGAATTTGAGGTTAGGCTAGGTTACAGAAGACCCTGTCTGTAAAAGTACCCGTCCCCCAAAACAAAAGCTATAAGAGAAATAATGAAGGCAAGAGACAGTAGTAGGCCAATAGTAGGGACATCAGTTCATGTCTTTCTAGGAGTGGGGACAGAGCATTCAGGAGCTTGGGTTCCACCTTTGTCCCCTCCTTTCATGGGCTGATGTTCGTTCAGTGTCTGGAAGGTAAAGTACCTTTAGCATTGAAGGTGGAGAAAGAGCTGGGACAAGGCTAGGACAAGGTAACTGTATGTTAGTTTTGGGCAAAATATTTCTCAAATGATCTCCATGTCTAGATATAGACTTGGGAGACTCTGACTTTAAGGTTAAGGCCCTAAAGGTCCCCACAGAGAAACCTAAGAAACATCTACATGAAAACGAGTGGGAGACAACGCTTAACACAGCTGCATATGACCCCTCAAAACTAGAATTCCAAGTCAGCTAAAAGTGGTCTTCCTTCTTCCCTCCCTCCCTCCCTCCCTCCCTTCCTCTCTCCCTCCCTTCCTTCCTCCCTTCTCTTCTTCCCTTCCTTCTCTCCCTTCCTCCCTTCTCTCCTTCCCTTCCTTCTCTCCCTCCCTCCCTGCCTCCCTTCTTCTTTTCCTCCTTGTTTTTCTGAGACAGAGTTCTACACTATAGCCCAGGCTGACCTAGAACATACTATATTTAGTAGAAGTTAGCCTTAAACTCATGGCAATGCCTCTGCTTCAGTTTCCCAAGTATTGGGATTACAAGCGTGTACCACCACTCCCAGCTTGGCTTGCTTGCCTGTTTTTGTCCACATTAGCCATCAAACCCAGGGCCTTGAGGATGCTAGGCAAGCACTCTACCACTGGGCTACATCCCTAGCTTTTGTTTTTGAGAGAGTTTTGCTATGCAGGCCAGCTGAACTGGAGCTTGTAATCCTCCTGTCTCAGCCTCTGGGGTGCTGAGATTAAAGGAGTATGCTACTGTGCCTGGGTTCGGGGGTCTTCTTTCTCCTTCAATGTCGAAGTTCCTTTGTATGATTTTAAGTGAGGTCCTACAGCTTCCTCTGGGGACAGGATCTGAGCCAAGCTCTTTGCAGGCAGATGCTGTGACCTGCTGGCATCTCCACCATTTAGAGAAGAGAGCGTCTTGTAGGCGCCTACCTGGGTAGAAGACTGGCCATGCCTATAAAGAATTACAATTTACTTGAGAATGACAGGGCGAACTGCAGAGTGACCCATCGGCTTTGCTCACAGCCAGCTCCTTTCTGCCTGACTACATTTGATTTGAATTCCTCTAGAAACACCAGTTCCACAGTGCTTGGGCAGTATTGAAAAGGTCAGCAAAGGCAATGTCAGACATGATCTGTGGCTGCTCTACAAGGGCTCTGGCCGCCACGCATAACAATGTGTTACAGTGGCCAACAGCCTTCCTGGCTCTCCAAGAGCATCTCTTTATATAGTTGGTAGTGGCAGATTGTGTGTGCTCGTGTGTGTGTGTCTACATGCATACTCAGGAGCACATAACTTGGTGCAAGTGTGGGGGGATCAGAGGACAATCTTAGCTGTGGGGTTGTAAGCATGTACCACCCACAGCTTTTTTATGTGGTTTCAGAGAGCACTCATGTCCTCTTGGAGGTACAGCAAAGACCTTACGGACTGAGCTGTCTTCTCAGCCGTCTGTGTGTTGTGTTTCTTTCTCTCCTTCTTCTCTTGAATATCAGTATATCATGAGCTAATGTTTTCTTTTTTCTTTCCTTTTCTTTTTTCTTTTTTTCAAGATAAATGTTTTGATCTGGCTTCTACAGGCAGCCCGGCTCAGTGTGTTTGCACATTAAATATAAATTGCAGCAACTCAGAGGCTTAGAGGCCTGCACACAGCGCTTACCTTGGAGAGATTTTGGTCTAATAGAAACCTTGTGATCTTCTGCCCTGCTTCGCCTCAGGCAAAGATATGTCCAGGGCCTGTTCTTCAGGCTTAAAAGAAAAGCTTGCCTGTGATTCTTAGATAGTGGAACAACGGGTTTATAGTCAAGAGCCTACAGTGCAGCCAGTGTAGATCTGGAGAGGCACACACTGGGACAAAGTTGGGATACAACGTGTTTATTAGGGATCTTTCATGGGAAGAAGAGAACGGGAACACAACTGGACTAAGGGAGAAGGGGAAATATGGAGTGATCCATGGCTGGTAGGAAGCAGGAATTCAAGGTCAGCATGGACCATAGGGCATCCGCAGCACAGTGTAGAAATGTCCAGCCTCTTAGAGTTTTGCCTTCATTCATGGATAGGTTGTTAGCTGTGGTATGACCATGAGCCCGCCACCTTTGTGTGCTTGATCTGAATTAGGGACACTTGGAAGCTATGCACCCAGCATGCTCCCTGCTAATGGTGATGAGAACAGGAGATTTAAGGGCAGGCAGGGGCCCCAGAGTGAACTGTTCTAATTTTTGTCCTTGGCCAAAAGCAGAAAATATCCTTGATTCTATTCTGGCCAGAGGCCAGAGATACCAGAGGAGTGCGGGGTGGTGTCTTAATTGCTGTGACGAAACACCATGACCAAAAGCAACTTAGGAAGGAAAGTTTTGTTTGTTTGTTTCTCTCTTACAGGTCTCAAGCTAACCCTCTGTCACCAAGTCACCAAGGGAAGTCGGGGCAGGAGCACAAGGCGGGAACCTGGAGTCAGGAACTGAAGCAAAGTCAGTGCTTACTGGCTTGTTCCTCATGGCTTGCTCAGCCTGCTTTCTTATCTAGTCCAGGATCACCTGCTTGTTGGTGATGCTGCCCACAAGTGGTCTGGGCACTCCATGTCAGTCATCCATCAAGACAATTCCCCTACAGACTTGACTATACGTCAATCTCATAGAGATATTTTCTCATCTCTGAGTTCTTCTTTCCAAAGGACTTTAAGTATATCAAACTCACATGAAACTAACCAACACGGATAAGCGTGGAGGGGAGGGTCTGGTCTTTCCTTTTCTCATTTCTCCTAAATGAGACCCCCTTTCTAGAAGTCACCTGTGGGGACATGACCAAAACCAAGAGGCATCTAGATACCCCCTGAATGGGAACTAGACTGGCTAGCTCAGCACTTGCCTCTATGTGTGCCCATGTGGTAAAGCTTTATTAACTTCAAGGCAACAATCCTTAGTGGGACCCTTTTTCCTTGTACCTCCTTGTTCTGGACAGGAGGATTGCAGGTTTTTTTTTCTTTCTCTGAGATGCCTATCATAGCACACTTTCTAAAACTCAGCCTTTCTGGCCAGTGAACTTCAGTATTTGAATTTGTAAAATAGTGGCCCTGGAAGCCAATTAATGGCTCAATGACAGTTTTATCTAACAGTCTGGTACCCTAACTTCTGAACTAAGCTTACTGAGAGCTGAGAACGGATCCTCTGCTTTGAGACACCCCCATATTTCCCATATTCATGGCGATTAGTAAGTTCTGTGTAGTTGACTTGGAAGTTGAGACCAAGGGTACTTCAGAGTCAAAGGTTATTTGGCCTCCCGGCTTCCTTTTGGGGTCTAAGAAACAACGCTCGTCACTGTAGGGCAGCTACCTCTGTAGACCGGTCCTCAGCTCCCCTGACTTCACCCTCTCTGCTGTCTTTATGGACTTGAGTTCTTTCTTCTCTGGTTTGCAGAGGCAGTGAGGAGTTTGGGACATGGTTCAACAGTAGAGAAAAGGTTCCTCTGTAGCGCATATGCCTAGTATCTCAGAATGAAGGGCTAGGAGTGTGTTCTGCAGTTAGTGTGCACCAAGACCTTGAGTTCTATCATCGGCACAACGCCTTCCCAAATAAAACCGATGAGAGAGGCATGAGTAAGGTTGGTCATGGTAAGTCTTACACATTTTTGAGTTTAAACTGTGGTAAGGAGCCATTGAAGGACACTCAGAGGAGGTGAGGAATCTGAAGACAAGGGCCCATAGTGTCTTGTAATTTTAAAATATCAATATTGCAGGAAGAAAGAAAGGCTTTAGGTGTCACCAGAATGCAGAGTAGATGCCAATGGGTAGAAAACAATCCAGGTCCTTTGTATGTATGTATGTATGTATGTATGTATGTATGTATGTATGTGTGTATGTATGTGTTTGAGAGTCATTTTGTCCTTGCACCATGTGGGTCCTAGGGATGGAACTCAGAGTTGATGGCAGGTACTGAGCCACCTTGTGGACCCTGCAAGTCCTTTTTAACAGCCAAATTTGTCTCAAGGACAGCTGTCTGCTTGGAAGGATAAACCAAAGTGGTAGAAGCTTTTGAAGCATTGGCAATGGGTTGTCTGGGAGTTTATTAATAAAGCAGGTTCTTTGTCTCATACTTAGCTTCACTGAATCAGAGTGAGGCTCAGGGATGTATATGTGTATTAAATTTAATTTAACTATAATTGAAAATTTTATGTCTGTTTGTCTTTGTGGTGAAATATATGCATGTGAGTACAGGTACCACTGGAGGCTGCAAGAGGACATAGGATCCCCGGAGCTGAAGTTATAGGTGGCTGTGAGCCAGCCAATGTGAATGCTAGGAACTGAACGCAGGCCATCAGCAAGAGCTGTGCGTGTGCTTAACTGTTGAGCCATTGCGCCAGCCCTGCGGATGTCCATTTTTGGCAAGTTCCTCGTAACTTTTGAGACAACTGTATTGGCTGCTGCCTTCCACGGAATGTTGGATTAGATGACTTCCAAGCGTTGGGCTCTTCTGGGACTATAATCTTCATATTTGAAGAGCTATGTCTAGACCCCTTGGAGGAGGGTAATCTGTCATGAATGAGTAGGGCCTCCTTGGTCACCATTATGTGCAAAGTTCTTGTTTCTGTCCCACTCACTGGGCTGTCTGTCCTCTCTTTTTGTGAGGCCCTGAATTGTCTAGGCTGTCTCTTCATTAGTCAGCTCTGTGGCAGTGACAGAACACACGGGACCATCGAAGAGAAGAGGTTTATTTTGGTTTAAAACCTTGGAGGTTTTACTCAGTGGTGGGTTGGCTTCTCCACTTTGTACTTTCTTCTGCTGGGCATGGAACCCGTGGGCCTGGTGCACACCAGGCAGTGCCTTAGCATTGAGTCACACCCCGAAGGTGTATCCCCTGCCCCTTTGCTTTTAGACCATGGAGTCACATGATAAAGGGAACATATGGCAAAGCAGCTTATTCACCTAACGGTCAGAGTAGTGGCGGGGGGAGGAGGAGCAGAAAGAAGGGGGAGGAAGAGAAGAGAGGTGAGGAGGAAAGGAAGTGACAAAGAGGAGGGAAAGGGAGGGGAGAGAAGAAGAGGAGGACAGGGAAGAAAGGGTAGGGGAGGAGATGAGGAGAAAGAGAGGAAGGGAAAGGAGAAGAAAGAGCAAGTAAGAGAAGGCCAAGGAAGGAGAAGGAGGGGAAGAAGAGAGAAGTCCATATAATTCTTTGACAGCACCCACCTCCCAGTTACTATAGGCCCTCCCACTAGGCCCCGCCTCCTATAGGCATCACCACCTGCCCATAGCACCAAGCTAGACACAAAGTCCTCTCCATACAGGCCATTGAAGGGCCTACCAGATTCAAGGGGCTGCAACCCTCCAGGGAAAACTGCCTGCCTTCCCTTCGCCTCACATCAGTTCCTCTCAGCTATTTCCACCCATCTGCCAAGTGTTATCTATAGAAAGGCACCCAGGCGGAACTAGCGTAATTTGACAGTGTGACCCAGAGCTCAGCTCATAAAGGCAAGAGGTATTTAAAAATGGGTGGCCACTCGGCCAAGCTGGCTGGCTGAAATAACTGGAATGGTGGAAATAACCACTCATGAAAATGCTTTTCGCTTCCAAGATTTCCCAGGCACTGAAGGTCAATAGATTAGCCTCTTCCTTGTCATGGTCTAGGAGCTGGCCTTGGAGGTCTGTCTACCTCCCTTACGTTTTCTTACTTTCTCACCTGGGCAACTGAGTGACAGCTCTCGCTCGCGCGCGAACGCACAGGATATTCCTGCTTAGGAGAACATCAGACCCGGCATTCGATTCATCAACCCAGACGATAACGGCCCATGAAGTTGTTTAGAAAACGTTTTACAAAAATTAAATTACACTCTTGGCGTCTTTGCTTCCCAGTCCCTACAGGGGGAAGAAATAAAAACCACAAAACAACTTAACGGAGCGGTCCCTGTTGTGTTTGTTTTTCTGGTTTACGCAGCTAGAGGTTGAACTGGGCTCCAGCTGGGGAGCAGCGCTCACTCAATGAGACTATATTGCTTATTGCTATTTGTTTCCCTTTCTGTTGCCTCTGTTATTGTATGGTAAATAGCCTTTCTCTGACAGAGATCGAAGGCTGGAGAATGTACACGCTAAGCTCCAGAGTCACACCTGTTTTCTATTAGCTTTTGTCCGTTATTTTAATTCTCTGCCTATTGTGTAGGTCCTTGGAAGTGCATGTAAATCAACGTCTCCATTCAAAAGGGAGGACCAGAGAAGTATTTCAGAAACGAAATCTGAATTTTCCATACCCACCATAATGGAGAGGGCCAGTGAATAGCTGTTGATGATCAGGTGCACACATCACAGGGATACAAGAAGGAGAATAATTGAGCACACCATGAAGTCTTCCAAACGCCACATCTTTTCACAGGGCCACTGTGCTAAGTGATGGCTACCAAGGTGAGGATGCTTCAGATGTGTTCTCAAGAGAGTGTGGGCGTGAAGTCCTGCATGGGAAGAAATCAGAAAGCATGCTGTTAGCAGAAAAAGAGCTGAAGGAGATAGCGGCCCATCAGGGTCAAGAAACTCTGGTCTCCTTATCACTTCGGCTAATCCCTGGAACACTTAAGTGGGCTATGGTTTCTATGTGACCCCTTCCATGCCTCTCTTTCTCTCTTTTTCTCTTTCTCCTCTGCATTGGGAATTGAACCTATAGTCCTCTAGAATACTGGACAAGTGTTCTATCACTGAGCCACTACCCTATCCTCTCAAAGGGGATTCTAGGCAGGGGCTCTACCACTGAGCCACACCCTAGCCCCTCACTGGGGGATTCTAGGCAGGGGCTCTACCACTGAATCACACCCCAGCCCCTCACTGGGGGATTCTAGGCAGGGGCTCTACCACTGAATCACACCCCAGCCCCTCACTGGGGGATTCTAGGCAGGGGCTCTACCACTGAGCCACTGATGTGGGAGTCCCCTCTGTGTGCTGTGATTACCATTAATGAACAAAGAAACTGCCTCGGCCTGTTGATAGGGCAGAACTTAGGTAGGCGTAGGGGGTGGGGGGAACTGGACTGAATGCTGGGAGGAAGAAGGCAGAGTCAGAGAGATGCCATGGAGCCGCCAGAGTCAGACATGCTGAATCTTTGCCGGTAAGCCACTGCCATGTGGCAATATAGAGATTACTAGAAATAGATTAAATTAATATAAGAGTTAGCCAATAAGAATCTAGAGCTAATGGGCCAAGCAGTGTTTTAATTAATACAATTTCTGTGTAATTATTTTGGTTCTGGGTGGCTGGAATGAACAAGCAGGCTCTCCTCCCACTACAACCCACTCCCTAACCCCTCACTGGGGGATTCTAGGCAGGTGCTCCACTACTAAGAGATATCGCTAAACCTTCACTGAGGAGTTCTGGGTAAGTGCTGTGCCACTGAGCTATACCCACGGTCCCTCACTGGGCAACTCTAGGCAGTGCTTTATTAGTGAGCCACATCCCAGTCCTTCATCTTTTACTCTTAGACAAGGTTGCTGTGCATGGACAACATTAACAGTCTACTGATGCATGGACTGAAAATTAATTTAATGCAAAGGCAGAAAAAAGAAGGAGTTAATTTAATATTTTCTGGTGTAACTGCAGCAGGGATGCTCTCAGAATGGGGGGCACGGGGAGGGAGGAGGGTTTAATAGCATTTGAGGGGGAAGGTTATTTAGTCTTATCACACAAGCCATTTGTGGAGAAGTCATATGGGAGCCAACGGGCTGACTTCTCACTATCTTGTTTAGTAGTAAATCTCACGCACCTGCTTTCTCTCTTGAGACAGGCCCATTTGTGGTCAGGCTTCATGGGTCATTAAGAGCTGGGCTCTAAATGTCTAACGACCCCAGGCCAGGCTCCAGCAGGCAGGATCTGACGGTTAAATTGTAAGGATTTTTGCTTTCATTTTTGTCTCTTTTTTGTGTTTGGCATTGTCTCCACAAGGGTCTCAAAAGTTGCCAAGTTGGCCTTGAATTTGTGATCCTCCTGCCTCAGCCTCCTGAGTATCCAAGATGACAGGACTACACTACCATACATGGATAGTCTAACTTTTTAACTGTTACTTATTTTTCTAGATTCCAACTTTTCTCATGAAAGAAAAAAAAAGTTTGGAAAAATGACACCTACCTCTAAGTTCAAATATTTAATTTAACCAAATAAACATCCTACAAATATAAATGTATGCAGGACTACATGACACCATTATTTTCAATTGCTTTATGTCTGTATAGATGTTTTCTTTTAGGTGAGATAGACAAATGGAACCTTATCATTTATTTTGAAGAAAATAAAATAAAAAGTGTAAGTAGGGTTGGGATGTAGCATAGTGGCTGAGCACTTGGCTAGAGTTCCCCAGTGAGGGACTGGGGTGGGACTCAGTGGTAGAGCCCCTGCCTAGAATCCCCCAGTGAGGGGCTGGGGTGTGGCTCAGTGGTAGAGCCCCTGCCTAGAATCCCCCAGTGAGGGGCTGGGGCGTGGCTCAGTGGTAGAGCCCCTGCCTAGAATCCCCCAGTGAGGGGCTGGGCTGTGACTCAGCAGTAGAACATCTGCTTACCAAGTGCATCCACAGAGATACTTTCTTTCAAGAGTGAACTGTTAAGTATTCTTTTTCTAGAAGGGGAGATAATTGAATTTGTTGCATAGGACTGATGATTTAGTTAGGGAGCTATTAATTTTGTGAAATCCAATGTGAGAATCCCACTGCTTTTTCAGCTAACATGAGTTATGAATTCCTTATTTAGTTTTTTTTTTAAATAGGTCTCATGTGGCCCAGGTTGTCCTTGAATATACTATACAGCTGAGAATGACCTTCAACTCTGAAATCCTCCTGCCTCCAGTTCTTGGCTGCTATGATTACAGGTGTGCATGATCATGTCTGGCTTCTCTTAAGCTTTTGAGGGTGTAAACTAGGGTACCTCAATCTTTATCATGTCAAAGACAGGGCAGGGTGCCTATGTTGCTCTAGACCAAACATCCCACTAACCTGGGAGACATTGTGGGAAGCTCTGTTCTTTGCTGGACATATTTTCTTCTTCTGTGAAATGACGAAGGAGAAGTAGATGATCTCTCCTAGGTCTCTTCCGTCTCTAAACATCCATGATGTATGGCACTTTGAATTCAATTGATTATTTTCCGGACTCGTCTGCGTAAGTCGGCTCAGCCCCAGCTCTCCCTGCTCAGCCCTTCTGACAGTGATAAGTTGCAAAGTCATAAAGAAGGGAGTTTTCTGTCTTCAGTTCAGGAGACGAATCTAGCTCTATTACTTGGGGTAACTCAATTCAATTCACATTTGATTCAATGTTGACTGAATAGTTACTTCAGCCAAATTGCCAGGGAGCCTCCTGGTTTCCCCCTTGAGTCTTAGGAAGGCTGATGATTTTCTATTCTCTCTCCTTCAATCACAAAGCATGTATTGACTGTCTACTGTAGCCTAGGTATTAGGCATTAAAGATAAATCAGATGGGAATTCTTGTCTTTTGAGGGCATGCCAGATAGTGGGTTTTTTCTTTTTATTTTCACCTCTTGTGTTGGAGATTGAATCTAAGTCCTCATGCTGGCTAGGCAGATGCTTAATCACTGAGCCTCACTATGCCCCCAACCCCTCAGCAGGGGATTCTTTATAGTGGATCTACCACTGAGCCACACCCTAGTCCCTCACTGGGAGATTCTGGGCAGGTGCTCTACCACTGAGCCACACCCCAGCCCCTCACTGGGGGATTCTAGGCAGGGGCTTTACCACTGGGCCACACCCCAGCCCCTCACTGGGGGATTCTAGGCAGGTGCTCTACCACTGAGCCACACCCCAGCCCCTCACTGGGGGATTCTAGGCAGG